>APFE031100579.1:67524-99473 GCA_000404065.3 Pinus taeda
CTTCTCCTAGCTCCTCCTTCTTCACTCCTCCAAGCTCTCCTCTCTTCTCCTCTCCTTTCCTCTCTTCTCTTCTCCTCTCCTCTCTTCTCTTCTCCAACTCTCATAAACTCAAAGTGAGAAAATGAGAAGAGAATGGGGCCTTTATTGTTTTCTAAACTCACCCTAACCCACCCCTAACTCACCCCCAACCCACCCCCTAAACTTAAGTTAGCTTAATTATAAAAAATAATTAAAAAAATTAAAAAAAAATGCAGTCCGCGCGGTGGCGTTCGAGTGGCCCCTGGGTGGCGTGCGGGTGGCGTGCGCTTCCGGGCAGGTTGCGTGGCGCCACCCCATGCCCGAAGCGCCGGAGGAATCGCGCTTCCGGGCGGCCGCAACCCAATATGGCAGGAATCGCCATTTTTTCAAGGAATCACGCCACCTAATTTTGGAATCGCGCTTCGGACAGCGCTTCGTGGACGCTTCGCCTCGGTGGCGCGCTTCAGGCTTGGGATCCGAGGGGGGCGATTCCTGCAACATTGATTTTGAACGATAAAAAAAAAAAAATAAAAAAAAAAATAATAATAATAAAAAATAAAAAAATAAAAATAAAAATAAAATAAATAAAATAAAATAAAATAAATAAATAAATAAATTTGTTAGTTAATCTTTTAGGTTCTTAGGCTTATTAGGAAGTGTTTTTAGGCCTTTTCAAAGTGATTATTATGAAATTATGCCACCGTTATGATTAGCTTCAGATCTAAATACTTATGATAGTCAAGGGAAGAGTGAAGATAAGGAGAGAGAGAGAGAGAGACCAAACCCTAAGGCCTTATGGCCTAATCTCAAAGTATGCCAAGTTGAGGCACCAAAGATGCTTGGATAAGCTTCAAAGATGTAATGAATGCTCTCTAACACCTGCAACCACAAGATGTTAGCTTGAAAACAAAGGAGCAACCCCTCACTCCCCTACAACTAGGGAAAATGATGCCTCTTAGGCCTGCGACTAGGCTTAGGAAGCTGATTTGTCAAGTGTAAGCCTTTCAAAATCAATCATGAGAACCAAACAAGTGATAAAACCATTCAAGGACACCTGCAAACAAAATTTGTTAGCCCTAGAATCAATTTTGATGATAAATCAAGCTAACAACTAGGGTCTAGAGGCCCTTTAGGGAAACGGCTAGGGCTAATAGCCCTAAAACCCCTACAACTAAGTGAGAAAAGGCCTTCTAGGCCTACGACTAGGCATAAAAGCTAAATTTAGCCCACAAAACTTCTTCAACATGGATTGTGGCCCTGCAAAACCAATGATTAGCCAAGAAAACTCAAACCCCTATGGATCAATGGCAAATATTCAATGAGAAACCACTTCAAACCCTTCGAAAAATATGACTAAGTCTACAAACACCAATTGTTAATGCCAAAAATGAGTAATGAAGTGATTTTCAAGCCAACAAAGGTTGCGGCTAGGGTTATTAGGCCCTCCCAAGGCTATAGCTGGGCTTCTTGGCATAGATGGGGCTGCGGCTCCCTTTAGTCAAGCAAACAATTGAAGTATGAGCCACAATAATTGATTCAACCACCAACATTTACTTGCCAAACCTTCAAATGGAAAATATTTATGAAAAACCCCAATGTCTACAGCAAATAAGCCCTCTAGGGCTAGCAGCTCCCTCAAAGAGGTTAGGTGTTGAGTTTTTGCGACCTAGGTATTATAGATCAAGGCCTTTAAGGCTCGGACCAACCTTCCTTGGCTAAACGCTATCTTCCAAAAGGGTGGACGACTCCTCCCAAGGATGAATATTTCCCAAACCCTAGTCATCTACGCTAGGTGAGGCTTAGACCCTCTGAATTCAGATTTGTCTTTGAATCCTCAAGTTATGGCACTTACAAGTTAGATAAATAGAGCCAATCCACAAGATCTAAAATAAATTTGAAAATAAAATCCCAAAAATCCCCAAATAATTATAATGGTTAGTAAAAAAATATTTACAAATTATTTGCACCATTCACAATTAAATTCAAGCTCTAATTAGCAAATAAATCATTTTAGCCCAAGTAGAAATTCGAAAATAATTGATAGAAATATTTTTTATTTAATGTACTAGCCAAAACCTCGCACCACAAATCATTAGATAAGCTCAAAGTCCAAGCAAAGTGTGGTCACCTCAAAGTCCATGTACTTGGGGGTTGCCCAAGGGTTGAATCCCCTGAAGATCTCTACACACTCAAAAGATAGATTATTAGTTCCAAAGGGGTTCGATTCACAAAAGAAAACTAGAGATCTAGAGATACCTGCTAGATCTATTAGATCCAATGTTTACTCTAACCCAATACCTAAAGCAAGATACCTGTGCTAATAGATAATCCAACCACTGGCTATGGAACAATAACCTTCAATAATGAATACAATTAGAGCATTAAAATTATTCAACACATACCATAAATCATCAAGAGAGACACACCTCGAATAGAAACCCCAAAGACATTTTATTAATCCAGAAAATATTCCAACAGACCTTAGCCCAGTACATCAGATCATCATCAGATAAGTTACAATGAGGAGTTAGAAAGCTTCCTCATATAGAAAATGAGAGGGATCAACCCCTCCAAGCGGAAAATAACAACTAGTAGCTTGATCCATGGCTTGATCCTTGTGAAAAAAAAATTCGAACCCTTGATTGGCTAGCCAAATCTCCAAAAGAATTTGATTTTCCTTGTTTATTGGCTGGAGGAATCAAACTTTGACTTTTGGACCACTGGAGAATCTTCAAAAATAGAATTATTGTTACTTATGCAAAATAATTCACTGCTTGGCCCAAAAAATTCGATCTGTTGGGAAAATAGTCTTCTCTGGCCCAATGAATTTCTAGACTAGTCCATCCTGCCTTGGAAATGGGACGTTTATTTTTTACTCGAATTATTCCCTTTGAAAATAGCCTCAATAATTTTTCGAATAATTTTTCCACTTGGAGGGTAATTAATTTTTCCCTTCATTTTTTGGCTAATTTATTTTTTATTTTTGCCAAAAATAAAATTATAGAATCAAGAGAGGATTACAAATATTTTTCCACCCTCTAAATGTATCTAAAAAATATTTTGGTAATGGTGTTCTAATTATGAGGAACCATTCACCAAAAATATTTATAAACACACTTTTACATCAAGATAGTACAATAATCAATTCTTAGAAAGGGAAATTTATACACAGGCACAACCCCTTAAGATTCAACCAAAATTTGCGACTCAAGACACATGATCCAGTGTGATAAAAATACATCGACTCGATAACACTAGCACTCATCTAAGACCTTTTCAATGAGTTCCACCCTAGCTTTGGGGTATATTTGAGAGAAAAACTCTACCAATTAATCATGTTTAGAAACACAAGTAATTGGGGAGGTTAAAAAACTCCCTAGAGTGGAACCCTTTGAGAAGACTCATAGACATACCCATGTTGATTTGGGGTAGCATCAGATGTGCTCTAGCCACGAAATTTGGTGGAGAGGTTGGGGCACATGAGATCTCCAATACCCAGAAAGGGTTTGGGCAGATTCTAAACAATTTAGGAGATATTAAAATAATTAATATTTTTAATGGAGTCCCTAATTCTAAAGTTAGGGAAATTAAAATATTAATGTGAATTAATATAAAATTATGTTAGAATGGTCCAAAAGACATGGATCAAGCCAGATTTAATCTTAGTCATTTATTAAGGACTTAATCTCAGCCATTGATTAGGGACTTATTCTCGACTGTTGATATGTCAATGAGAAAAGTATAAGAGGAGGCTTGAGGGTCACTTGGAGAGTACATCAGATGATCAGTCATTCTATTCTCTAGAGCGGGGTTTGCTAAGAGAGATAGAATCAGTGATCGGAGTTGCAACTGAGTGACATTGTACAGAGAGGCAGAGATAGTGCCGCACAGGAGCTAGAGAGAGTGACGCAGTAGCAGCCAGGGCTCATGTAAAGGTAGCCAGGAGCTACGCAGTGCTTCAGAGAGGCCAGCGTTGATGATGCAGAGGGCCAGAAGGTTGACGCAGGGCCTCCTGAGGCTAATGCAGGCCCATTCAGGGTGACGCAGGGCCAGCGCTGGGCAGAGAGAGGCTGACGCAGTCCAGAAAGGCAGACGTTGGGGTTTCTGGGGCAAATTGGAGCTAAGGAGCTGCCGGAAGGTTTATCCCGGGTTTCAGCCGAGACATTGTCTCAAACTGAGAGGTACTACTGCCAAAGAAATTCTATGTTGGGTATGTCGGATTTGGCACCCAGATTATACTCTAAAATTGCTTAATAAGAAAACCCTCAGATAGTTGCACCAGTTTTCCCGCATTGGGTTTTTCCGGTGACATTGGTCCAAAAATAACAATGTTATTTTGTGTGCTTGTTTTTGTTTCCTTCAGTTGATGATCTGTAATATGTTGAGCATGCACTAGTGTTTATTTTCAGTATTTACATTGTAAATAACTTGTTAAGTAACGGAACAAGTAGGCAGGAATAAATCAGTAAAGTGCATGTAGGGTTTCTAACTAGTAGACTTAGAAACTTCAACAACCTAGGTGTTGTTACATGGCTTAATAGTCATACTAGAATCATTTTTACAATACAAAAGTAGAATTTGGAATTACAACAATGACAATGACTAGAAAAAATTTACCACACTTTTGCACTCTACTTATTGGAACTGTTGACATGTACATGGTCAACATGGGGAAAACCTGTAATTGAAATCTGTAATTGAAATTTACATAAACAGTTTGTCGTAAAATGGCAAACCTCCAGAAAATGAATTTCTTCACTTTTGCAAGTTGACTCGACCTCCTGGAAGCAACTCGACCACTCTAAATCAATTCAGCCCCTCTATGACCCTGAATCGATCCAACTGGTGTGTTTCTAGCAAATAACTCGCCCTCTCTAGAAACTCGCACTTTCTGGGAAAATAACTCTGCCTCCACTAGAATTTTGAACCTCACTAGCAAACTCTGCTTCTCTTGTGCAAATTGATCACACTGGCAAATTTGCACTTGCTCTAGCAACTTAGCCTCATTGAATCAATTCACACTAGCTAGAGAAACTCAACCTCTGCAGATAAATCAATCTCCCTCTATCACTGAGAATATGGAAATCACTGAGAAGAATCCCTCTCCGGCAAAACGATCTCAATCACTGTTGATCCCTACTACTTGTGTCTCCCACACTATCATTGTGCCCTTGCTATCACTACAATTTGCTTGTTCAAATGATCTCCAAAGGCCCCATCAATCTCCTCTTATAGTCTCTCGTTGATGAATCAATGGCCATGATCTAACTCCAATCGATGGCTAAGATCATCTTGACTTCTAAAATTCACTTTTCTAGAAGTCTTTAGAGCAAAATCGATTTGTCTCAATTAATCCTGATTAATTAACTCATTTTCCTATGTTAGACAGGAAAATAATTAAAGCTGAGGAGAGACCTGCTCAAGGTAAAACTTGACAGGAGCAGCAGCAGTAGTGGGTCAAAGACCAAAGTGGAGAAAGAGGATAACTCAGCCCTTGCATCAAAGGGACAGCAAGGGCAACAAAGACGAAAGAAGGACGTCTCCAAGGTGAAGTGCTTCAGATGTGGCGAGATGGGCCACTATTCATCCCAATGCCTTTGAAGAAAAAGGACAAGGATGAGAAGCATGATCCCAAGGTTACAGCCACAAAGATTGAATAGGAGGAGGAGTTCGCCATGATAGCCAAGATACCTCCAAGAGGGAGGTGGGTTGATATAGAGTTGTAGTTCGATAGAGCTACAGATGGGAAGGATCCTTGAGGAGCCCACCTCTTGGATCACCACCTTGCTATGGAAGCCCATGATCAGAAGTAGCGGGATGGTGGAGTTTTAGTTGGTGCCATGGAGTGTTGCTTCGACAAATGCAATGGCTAGGAGAGCCAGAGACTGAGCAGAGCAGAGCAGAGAGGCAGTAGTGCAAGGAGGCACAATGCAAAGCTTCAACAGCGCATTGGCTTCAGAGGCGGCATGGGACTAGCAGCAGCCAGGATTTCAGCATTGAGGAGTATCCACTGGATACTTGTCCTATCTTGGGTGTTTTCAGTTGCAGCATGGGACTAGCAGTAGTTAGGATTTCAGCACCGAGGAGTATCCACTGGATACTTGTCCAGTTTTGGGTGTTTTCAGTTGCTTCTCTCAGCAACTGAGTTGCAGTACGGATGCAGTGTTAGCAGAATAGCAGATGCATCCTTTGAGAGGGAGCTGCAGTATAGATGTAGCATTGTCAGTGGCAGTGTCAAAGGCAGCAGTACAGTAGCAGCAGCAGCGCAGTGGTTGATGGATGGCATGTCAGGCATCAGCAGCAGAATGGTTGATCGACAGCATGTTAGACATCAACAACGCAGAGACGATGCTTCAGAATCAGAGCAGTATGCAGAAGGGCTATGTATTGCTAGAGCACATTCCTCGCTAAGATGGAGTGTTGATTTGGGGTAGCATCGAATGTGCTCTGAGCCTCAAATTTTGCAGGGTGGCTTGGGCACATGTATTCCAAAGAAACCATAAAGAGTTTTGGAAAATTCCACCCTGAAGTGATTTTATTAAAATAATTAATATTTTTAATGGGGTTCCTAAGTCTAAACTTAGGAAAATTAAAATGTTAATGGGTATTAAACTAATCAGGGGTGAAACTTCTAGAAAAAGCCATGGATCAAGCCAAAACGATCTGAGCCTTTGATTATGTTTTAATCTAGGTTGTTGGTTGTCCAACAAGAAGATATAAGAAGCGCCTTGAGGGTCATTTGGAAAATACACAAAGAGATTGAGAAAATCAATTTTCTGAAGTGAAGTTCCCAGGAGGAAAGATCGATTGAAGAAATCTCTTGCAGTTGAGAGGCAAGGATAGCAGCTTCCGGAGAGAGAGATTCTCAGTCGAAGATACATCAGCAAAGAGAGGAGGTGAGTGATCCAGAAGCCTTGACGCAAAGGTTGATGCAGGGCCACGCAGAAGCAGTGCAGAGGGAAAGAGAGGAGTCTGAAATCTGCAGAGGAATTCGATTTTCAAAAGTCAGAAGCTGGGATGTGACATCGGGAGGCAAAAATCGAATCTCTTGAGCAGCAGATAGACATCCAGAGAAGTGACGCAGCACCGAGAGAGCTTGACATTGGGCTGATGCAGACACTGCGCAAAGGCAGCCAGAAAAGCCGGGGGGCAGTCAGTTTGGCGCTGGATCAACCAGGATTTATCAGTGATTGTGTGAGGTAAACTCACAAAGCTTCTGTCAGTATTTCTCTCTATAACTGAATCACCCTGTGAGGTGTTCAGTAATGTATTCAAAATTTGCTACTACTTAATAATACTAAACCTCAAAGTCGTTGCACCGGTTTTCCTGCATTGGGTTTTTCCGGGGACTTTTGTCCAAAAGTAACTGTGTCCTATGTGTTTCTATTTTCCTTGCTCAGTTGCTACGTTTCGGAATCATATTTAATTTGATGTAGGCTTCTTCAGTAATTTGCTTTGATATTTCATGAAGAAATCTTAAATAAGTTTGTAACATAATTTACAATCTAAGAGAAATAGATTCAGCTGGTTGCAGTAGGGTTCCTGAGATTGTTAGATCTAGGAATTTTCACATTGTCTACTTTTTTCTCTTTATTTTGAAAAGCTAAGGATGACTAGATCGACTTCTTGTGGAGATAGTATTATGGAAGAAGAAGAAGGAATTTTAATGTCACGAGGCTAAAAAGAACCTATGGGATAAACTGTTGTAACAAAGTTTGTTCTTCAAGTTAAATACTCCAAAAGACTTGAAATATGTAAATCTCCATTGAAGTACAAGATTATATATTAAATGTATGAATAAGAATGATGATAGAATGAGAGTGAGGGTCCTATATATATAGCCAGGTAAGTACCCCCTCACGAAGAGTCATATCTGTAGAGACATGCCTCTTTGTTTAACTAATTATTATATAATTACATATTATTATGATTATTATTTATTATCTATACTTGTTACTTTTACATAAATTATGTTCATAACATTGTCTTCCCCTTCAAAAATTTTTGTCCTCAAAGCTTGTTGATGAAAGGGCTTGATCTCTTTGTCTTCTACGAATGTCTTATCGTCTCGGTACAGTCATCTTTGTCGATACAAGTTGATATGATCCTTGGAGTGATATATAAAATTGTCGCACGGAAGAAGGATCTGACAATCCTAAATTAATCTTTTGTGAAATCTTTTTATTATTGGAAACTTGTGATGATGTGTTATAACTGGACTGAGTTGTGCGCGCTTCAGTGTTCTTCGAAACATAAGTTTGTTGTTTATGTTCTGAGTGATACAGATTCATAGATTGATTGAAATGTTTGTTCTTGTGATTCGGATGTAGATAAAGAGTTCTTTTGGTTTCCTTTATCATGTGTGTGGCAAGGTTTTGATTTATTTCAAGTTACGATGTCTTCAAGTTGGTTACAAAATCTTCTCTTGCAATTTCCTTCGTCTCAACATCTGATTGTGTTTTTTCTTTAACTGATGTGTCTTCTTCTTCAATTGTGGTATTCACTGGATTGGTATTTATTCCATTTTCTTCTACTTGGACAGAAACGACTGGAGACTTCGATACTACTTCTTGAAGTTGTTCTAACTTCTCATTAAGTGACGTCTTATCATGTTTAAGATTTTTTATTTGTGTAAGGAGGTTCTGGTTATGATTCCTTAGACGTAAAACCTCTTCGCTTTCTGGATTGTTGATTTTATTCTTAGTATCCTCATCATCTTTTAAACTTTTGATTTGTTCTAATAAACGTTTGATTAAGGTTTTTTAAACGTAAATTTTCTTCTTCTTGTTCCAATGAGTGCTTCTTGAGTTCCTTCTTTATGGCCTTGTTCGAGTAATTTTTCATTGTGTCCTATGAGGCACGAAATTTCCTTGTCTTTATTGGGGACGACCTCTTCAAGCTCTTTCTGCTTCTTTGGTATAGTTCTTTTATTATCTTGAAACATTAATTCTGAAATATCCTTAAAGTCTTCTGATGAAGGCTTTATCGGTTTTGACTTCATTGTCACATCCTAGAAGATGATCATCGTCCTCTTGAAATTTAACATCAAAATCTTTTTTTCTAAGTTAAACATGAACATACCCAATTCTTTTAACCACAGCTGACCCAAAATAATGTCAATTTGTGGGTTAAACATAGTTACAACACGGAATTGATAGGTGAATTCATAGTGGTCAATTATTACTTGTAAGTCACTAATTTCATATTCTTTTTTGCCAAAAATATTTGTTCTTTCTCCTATGTTCGACCATGGAATTAATAGTTGATTTGTCAAATTAACATTGATGCAAATTTCCTCGTGACTTGTGTTGATGGTGATATTAATCTCCTTCCCTTGGGTATTCCCTTTTAATGTAATTAATCTACGATCTGCAATTGGAATAATTTTATAGGAAAATTTTCCTTCCTTTGTTACTGAATTGGACTCCATTTGCTTCATCTTTTTAAACTTGAAATTTTTTTTTTTAATATCTCTTTTTGAATAGAAAATATGATTATTTCTTATATATATATATATATCCTTTGTACTTCTCTCTATATAACTTTGTGTAAAGATATTTTTATTTTATTTATTCCTCTTTTGAGTGATATAATAATATATCAATTTGAGCCTTAAATATCAACCTTAAATATAATATATCAACTTGAACCTAAAAAGGTATCCCTAATATATATATATATATATATATATATATATATATATATATATCTTTGAAAGTCCGTCACTTAATTTCAATTAAATTCCTTATGTATTCCTCTTAATAATATGAAGACCTTCACATTATTTATATTAAAATCCTTAGAAATAACTTTTTTCTATGTACGGACGTGACCGTACAGATCGAAGCATTGATGAATTTGGGTGTTGAAATTTTGAATTGATTGATCTTTGTTTTCTCCTAACATAAATGTGGATCGAACGTGCAAGGGTTGTATGGTAGTGCCATTGGGTGTTTTGTATGTGTCGCAGAAATGGGTAGTCTGTGAGGGTCTTGGTCAAATAGGTTTTCCCCCTTGAAGATGTAAAAAATGTAAAAAAATCATGATGTAAAATGTCTCGAGGGTTAGAAAAATAATTTATCCCCTCATAGGTCTTAGGTCCTAGGTAAATTTAAATTTTCCAGTGGTAAAATTCGTGGATCCTTTAAAAAAATAAATCTTAACTGGTCCAGGGACTAAGGTTAATTGATTATTTTGCTAAATTTTATATCTTAGGTCCCTGGGGTTAAGTCAAAGTCAATGTTTTGAGGAAATAAATGCAAAATTTTAATTTTTGAATATATTAAAATATATTTAATTGAAAATTTTGAAATTTCCTCAATATTTAAAATTTCGACGGATGAGATTAAAAGAAATTTTGATCCTCATCAACGGTCGAAATCGCTTTGACAAGGATCACTCAAACTAGCCGTTGGGAAATTTATCTTTAAATAGGGGGTCAGTTGTCAGTTGAGATTCATCCGATCTTTTGATCGTGTACTAAGCGAAAAGCTCTCTCTTGTAATCTTTTTTTTATGAGCAATAAAGAAAGACTTTGGGGCTAAATTTCTGCTGGTGTTACTCTTCATCGAATGTTGTAAGATGTATTATTTCATGCATGTATTTCTTTTTGGCCATTGATATAGCTTTCTGAAGAGCGATCTGAGTACAGGTATCTTGCTCAGTCATTGGGGTTTGAATGGTAATTTAAATTTCGAATATAATAGCAAGTATCTCTATTAGATCTGAATTTTATTATTATTCTCTCGCTCTATGATTAAAGGCTTAATTGAGTTTTGCAGGAAAATCCTTGATTATTAGATCATCGGAAGTTTGGGGAAGTTCTCGGCTGAACCAGCCAACTCCCGATCTGCGTTTTCTGAAGAGCCCAGTTTGATTTTGATCCCGAGCTTATCATAAGATATTTTTATGGGTGATGCATGAAGGGTTTCAAACTTAGTACCTCCTTTAAAAATCCAAAAAATAAATAATTTTTTTGAGCTAAATCGTTAGATTTGGCTATTGAGAGCCGCAGATCATCAGATCTAGGAGCACAGTTGGACTCACACTGCCTAGATATGATAGATCTACCATTTTTGTATATAGATCTGTAATTTTCTTCAGTTTTCTAGCTTTGGGATTCAAGGTTTTTTGGGTCATTGTGTATATTGTTTGGGTGCTTTGTTTTTGTCATCACAGGTTGCAGATCTAAAGGAGAATTCTTGTTTGAAGCCAGATCTAGGCTCTGGAGGGTAAGATCTAGCCTCAGGATCAGCTCTTGTAGGGGTATTTATATCAGAACTGGAAAATTTTGTGGGGTTTTCATTCAGGCAAATCTGAAGCAAAAGGATTTAAAACTTTTTATTTTAAGATTCTGAAGAAATTTGAGGGTTTTCCAGGCCATCTGTCTGTTGTTGACTGGGGTTTCATTTTTGTTGCAGAAAATTTTCAAAATTTTTTTAAGGCAAACTGTGTAAAACCCTCACTGTCGTTCAAATCTACACATTGCCATACTTCTCAATTTGCTGTCCCTGGCTATAGTTTCCTATCCGCAACTCTCAGTAACTCATCCCTCTATCAGCCATTCCTTTCTCCGCCATACTCCGTATCCCCTGTTGTCTTGTTTCTCAAATCTGAAATTCGAGATCTCTGCTACCTTGGTTAATCCCTCGCATTTTTTTATTTTTTTCTGCTGTCCGTATCTCAGACCTGCATCCAGCCCCTTTTCTCCACGTCAGCTGCTTGGCCAGCCTCCTACCTGCGTCCCTTCTCCCATCGTTCCATTTCCATTGCCACACTCCATAAATCCACCCCTCATATCTGCAACGGATCCCTCTCTTCATCTCCACAGACTGCATGCAACCCTCAAGCCCTCCATCGCAGCCTCCAGTTCCTCACTCCTTCCTCACGCTGCTACATTCCCTCTCGTTTTTCCGTAGCTCAAACCCTCCATCCCTCTCATCTTCAAACCCACGACTTCAACCTCGCTCATCGTTCTATTCCTCCTCCGACGCGCTACTAGCTGCCATCTTCCAAGCTCCACGCAGTCTCATGTTACCCTCTACGTATCCCTTCCACTGATCCGCGCTCTCACCTCTCCATGCCGTCTCTTTGCAGTCCTCTAACCCACATCCTCTCCAAGCTCCCAAAGCTACCATCGACTTGCTCTTTCCTCTGCCGTCGAAGCACCCTTCCACAACCTCCTTAGACCGTCGACCGAACCTGCAAAATCACAAACGTAAACAACATTTCAATATATATGAATGCGTTAGGGTTAGTAGTTTATTCATATTTTTCTTTTATCATATAGGTATAATTCTAGTTAGGGTCTATATAATTTTTAACTTAGGGCTTCAACTTCAAAACAAAAAAGAAAAACAAAACAAAAATCTGATTTAGTTTTGTTCCATATTTTTTATGATTTCAAAAATCTAAAACATTTAAAAATTAAAAAATTGAAAAAAAAAAATTTGATTTTGGGTTTCATTTTGTTTTATTTATTTTTCATTGTCTTATTTTGACCTTGATTTTTTTATTTAAAATTTAAAAAAAAACTTCGAATCATAAAAATCTAAAAAAACATTAAAAAAAAATTCTAAGCATTAAAACATAAAAAATAAATTAAAAAGTCCCTAAAAATTTTAAATTTTCAAAATATAAAAATTCTAAACATTAAAAAAAAATTTAAAAATTTAATTTGTGATTAAGGATTTACAATTAAGGGGTTTTTCACTTAAATGTTTAAAGATTTTAAATGGTGGCCTATGGCCATTAAAATATTTGATTTTTGACCCGTTGATTAATTCCTTGGTGTCTCTGATGTTAAACGCTAAATCTTAAATTCTCATGATTCTTCTATAGTCTAATGCAATAAATGTTAAAAGAAAATCACATTGACTGTTCTAGATCTTGTCATTAACAGTAATCATTTTAGATCTGGAATTCTCTTGCATGCTACAACGTTGGGCATTTATATGGATTCTTGTCACTTTTCGTCACATATTGAAAATCATTCTGGATAACTTGTTTTATTAATGGTTGATTCAAATATCGAAGGCACTGATCTAAAATTATTTCTATCTTGTGGTCGTGTCTTGTTTACCTTGGCGTTTAATCTATCAATCTATCAAGTTATCCATCATTAAAATCTCCTAGAGTCTGTTTTTCACAGGCTATCCTCATTTATTCACCGAGGGACTACCCCCCTTGACTTGTCTAGAAGAGAGTTTAAATGGAGTGACTAAGAATTTAAGAGTGACAGCCCTTACTCTGAGCATTGTCGCGCTACCTAGACACACTGTGCGACAACAGGCCCCTATGTATGCTTTTTGATGATGATTGTGAGTGGGACTAAACTCTTCAATATATTACTTCTCTTTATCCTTGGCTCTTTATCCCAAGTACACTTGTGGAACTTATCCATCACAAAAGTCGTTATCTCTTTAGTATTTGTGGGGCACATGTTCAAGTGAATACCCCATTTACTAAACCATTTGTTATTTTGACACATCCAAATCTTCTTTTTTTTGCACAATATGTCAATGAATACAACCTTAGGCCATTTGCCCTCTTCCATTTGCTCAATTTTTTTTAAATATCTTATGAGTCGCACCATAGCAATTGCTTCAATAAGAGTAGCCCCCACTTCACGTAGCAAGATATCATAGGAAACTGAACTTTTGATTTTGAACTTGTTTGTAATCAAGTGTTTCTGAGTTTTCTCAATTTCCTTCCACTATAAGTCAGATGTATTGTTGGCCCATAGTTCACAACCATAAAGAACCACCAGAATCATTAACAGCCCAAAAAGGAGTTTGAGTGGTTTTCCAATCCCATAACTCAGAAACTTTGCCCCTATTTTGAAAAGCATAGAATGTTTTCCAACCTCCCAAAGTTCTTTTTATTCTGCAGTCTTCCCATCTTAGATTTCTATTGAAGTCAATTCCGAGGTATTTGTAATATGCAACTTCTTCAAGTGTGTTGCCTTCAAAGTAAAACTTATGTTGGCTATGTTTTCTTTTGTTAGAGAAAACCGCCACTTTCATCTTGCTAATATTGACTTGCATCCCCACCCTTCTACAAAAATGCTCAAGGAAAAGTTGTTGAGAAATATAGGGCATGAGGATTAGGAGATTTCTCTTGAATGATAACTACTTGTGAATGCTTTTTATTTCTTTAGATGAAGATCTTTTCTTTTCTTAGATTATTATAGTGTTCTTCTTCATCAAACAGCTACCATAGCATAAACAATAAAGAGACAAGAGACACAGAATGTAGGCGATTAGCCAGGGTCAAAACCTCTCCAACCTGAGAGAAAAACCCAAAATGAATTCTTCTTCTTATAGAGACTTCAATTAACGAACACCAAGACCAAGACCCTTGACACAACAACCTCTCCAACACCGAGTCACAAGATCCTTCTTTACTGTTTCTTCTTCTTGTCCAAGTAACGACAAGTCAAACTGCCTTTATGCACTGAACTTCTCGGCTACCCTGAAATTTCGGTCTCTTTCCACAGACCTGCAATATGTACTTCTGCAATTTTGCACGTGGGAGGTGAGGGAGAGAGTTTGGAGTTGCTTTCTTCGCTATACTTGAAAACTTCTCTTAGTGATCCCGACTAGCAAGGGAGGTGGATTGGGAACCTTTTTGAAGCCTTCTTCAATGACTGATTTGATACCACTGCAGAAACCCTAGTTTTTGCCACACATGCGAGGAGATTATCCCAAAAACAATCCCACAAAACTCCATTGTCCCTTTCCTTCTTCCCGCTAGTTATGATGTTGCTTCTTCTTGTGATTTCGTGCTCCTTTTCTTGTCTTGATACTTGACTGAAAATTATGTCCTTAAGTGAGGTTGAGTTGCCCTATTTATAGTAGTTTGTGCATCCAAAATAAGTTGATTTCTCCTAGTGATAAGGCCAACATGCCTTTCTAGAATTCTCCTTAGGCCAACTTCAAGTAGGGTTTGTGACATGGTCTTGGAGGGTTAATGACTTCAATAATTTTCCTTTTACAATGTATAACATGCCCAAATGGGCCTTCAATCCTTGACATTGACTTTACTAGACTTCGACTTGATGACCAAACATAATAGCTCACAATGGGAGCTTCAACTAAAAATAAAATTCCTTGATTATGAAACCCATGATTCAAGTATTACAAAAATAATTTTATTTTCTTCTTTACATCAATTACATAAAATCACAATTACACATGTCATTATGAAGATCAAACCTAGTTACACTTTTCAACACTCCCTCTTACCTAGGGAGGTATTAATAATCCATACAAAATACTTGGACATTCTCAATCTGAAGAATTCTCATAAGACGAGTCGGATCGGTAACCCAACTGCATAGCATCATATCATCCAACATTGTTACATAGCAAGGCCTTGACTAACCGCTCTATGTCTCCACAAGATCAGAGCACAATGCTGACGAGACCAATGATGTATAGACACCCTCATCATTGTCTCTCTCGGAACATACCCCACCAAGACTATTCTTATCTTAGATTTTAAGTCCTCAAAGAATATCGATCCTCTACGACTACTCTTATCTTGGATGCCCTAACTCATCCTCAAAGAGTATCAGATGCCAGATGTTTACCCAATCCTCCATTTTGTTTTCCCAATTGAAGACAAGAATGATGTGTCTACCTCTCCCTCTCAACTTACGAAGGACATATCCATTCCACTGAAGGAATGTACCCATTCCTATAAGCAGGAATGTACCCAAGTTCCCTCTTAACTAGGGACTTGACCAAGCTCCCTCTTAACTAGAGACTTCACCAAGTTCCCTCTTGACTAGGGACTTGCTTTCAGCAGCTCTTCAGGTGGAGATCATGGGATAACCAGTTGCTTGTAGAACTCCTTCCTTTGATGTCATGAATTTATTCTTTGTTATAAAGTTTACATCTTTTGGGACTTCTTCGTAAGGCACAGACCATCCATCACTTTCGTCCATGAGTCAGTCATGTCATCATTTCTTTCATTGGAAAGAGATCCATTAGTCCATATCAGGTGTTTCTTCATGCCATGTTGCCCTTCTTCATGCCATGTTTCCTTAAGTATCTTTCATCCTACATCATGGTCATCGAGGGTGGAAGACATCCACGACTCTTTTCTTGGCAGCCCTGCATAAACCCATCCAGATATTATTCAAAAATAAGAAACGAACATTAAATCAAAATTACCTGTGTGGCGGTCTTTCATCATGACATGTTCTAGTTTGCATCAGCATCCTGCATACATATTGACACATCTCCAAAAGATATATACTTTCAAGGGTCTCTTTCCTTTTCAAACTTCATCAGAGTCTTCATATATTTCATGGAGATATCCTAGTCAAATATTTCAATCCTTTGATGTTAATTTCCTTCTTGATAGTTGCATATTCCACGATCTCTTCCCTTCTCTCTTCACACATTTTTCTTCTTCCAAGGAACTTTCAATCAGAGTTCCTTCAACCACCTCATATTTCATATGAGGACATATTATGTTGATTTCATATAGTCAATGTGTGACCCATGCCTTACTGCATCCTTTCAAATCAAAGGAGGAGATCCTTGCTTTTGATCATACTCTAGAGCATTTATCCATGTTACTTGCAACCACATGACATGAGTTTACATTAAGCATACATATCTCATTTTCCTTTATGTCATCTATACTTTTTTCAGCATCTTCCTTGAGTGAAAGAACTTCAAACCCTTGACCCGCTTTACTTTCTTTGGCATCATACTTCCTCCATGAATTCCTACAAGTTGAAAATTGATGAAACACTTGCTTCCTTTCAAACGGTGAATCTTCCAATGAAAATTCCAATAGAGGATCTTGAGTATCCTCATTCAGCAAATGTTTCCTTTTGATTGATGTGTGATGAGCTTTGTACTAGATGACCTTTTCTTCTTCTCATAAGTACCACTTATGCTTCTAATGAGGTTATCAAGAGCTATATCCCTCCATAGGTGACTCCCATAGACTTCCATGTCAACCATCTTTCATGCTTCTCTATGTAGATGTTTCGAGCTCTTGCTTTCAATGGTTCTATGATGCCATGATGCATCTTATCATTTTCTTTATGTGAAAATTCCCCAACAGGAATCCCTACTGCAACAACTGATGATATTACTCCTATTTGTTAAATTCCTTTAAACAAATTATTTGCAATTTCCTACGGAAAATATCGTAATACATACACTACAGCCTTCACTTAATTAAATTATATGCGGAAACAAGAGACTGAGCAAGAAAGAAAATACAATGCGATAGACACCGTTATTTTTGGACAAATGTCCCCGGAAAAACCCAATGCGGGAAAACTGGTGCAGCAAATTTGAGGGTTTTTATTACTATGCAGGAGACATTTGAGTACAATTCTTGGATGCTCAACTAGCAATCTGATACAGAGAGAAACTGGACAAAATGAATGATGAAATGATCTCACCCTGTCACTGGGAGAATCTGAGTCTGATCATGCTAAACTAAAGCCTCTGCATACCCTCTACGTAACCTCTACACAGAACTGCGTAGCCTCTGCGCAGAACTGCATCACCCCTACGCAGTTCCTACGTCACCCCTACTATGTATCACATTGTCCCTTCTCTAGACCCTCTGTTGGTGGAAAATCCGAATTTCTACCTCCCGGTCTCACACCCCGGCTCCTGACTTCTGAAACTCGATTTCCTCAGCAGGAATTCGATTTCCCTCTAAGGTCTGCGCTGCCACAACATCAACTCTACATGGGCCAGCGTCTGCCTCTCTCTGGACGTCGTTTTGCCCTCTCTCTGCCTCGTACTCTTCGGCCCAACAAAACTTCCTTCTTCTGGATACTCACTGCCCCTCTATGCAAGAAATCTCCTCGATCAGGATTTCCTCATGAGAACTTCTCAATTTAGAAAATCGATCTCTTGATCTCTCGATGTGTTTTCCAAATGACCGTCAAGCTCCCTTACATAATCTTCTCGTTAACATTCAACGGCCCAGATTAAAAGCTAATCAATGGCTAAGATCATTTTAGCTTGATCCATGTCTTCTTCTAGAAGTTACACCCACAATTAGATTAATACCAATTAATATTTTTAATTTCCTAAGGCTAGACTTAGGGTCCCATTGAAAAATATTAATTATTTTAATAAAATTGTCTCTGGGTGGAATTTCCCAAAACGTCTTCTGGGTTCTTTGGAATATATGTGCCCAAGCCCCCTGCAAAATTTGAGGCCTAGAGCACATTCGATGCTACCCCAAATCAATACTCCCTCTTAGCGAGGAATGTGTTCTAGCAATATACGTTATTGCATACTACTCTGACTCTGAAACATCGTCCTCTGCGCTGCTGATGTTTGACATGTTGTCCACCAACTACTACGCTATTGTTGCAATTGTACTGCTGCTGACACTACCACTGTCAACATTGCATCCGTACTACAACTCCCTCGCAAGTGTTGCATCTGTGCTACTGCTAGTACTGCCACTGCACTGCAAACTGTTGCTGCGAGCCTGCGACTCATCAACAACGGAAAAACATCCAAAATTACTGAACTAACTGTGTTCAGTATGATACCACGTGAATGTTGGAGCCTGACTGCTGCTAGTCTCTGCACTGACCCTTTGAATATACTCCATTGTTGCTGGCCTCTACTCTATGCCATCTGCACTGTTGTCAACTCTGCTTTGCGCTGCTCCTCTGGTGCTCCTAGCCACTGCAACTGTCTCTCCGACACTCCACGGCAAATCTGAGCAGAAAAGAAGGTTGGCAAAGAGACTGTGATATGCCCTAACCAGACCTAAGTTGCAGCAAACAAATCAGACCTCAAAACAGTGAGCTAAGGTATGTTGTCTATGACATTTCTTGTAGGTGTTGAGGATTAGTTTGGACCAGATTGTTGGGCAGTCTGTGGGAGCCAAATTGGTGGTTGTACATAGTGGTATGGTACGTGGGACAACTAGTATTTAGTGCAGCAAGTTCATGGTGTTGCAATAGTATGGTACATGGGACAACAACAACAAGGTGCAAGAAGCATAGTGCTGCAAGCACATTGGGACAGCAGTATGGTACTTGTTGCAGCAAGTACACAAAGCAGCAATGGTGCAACAAGCACATGGGTGACAGCATGGTGCAGCAATGGCACAAGGTACAGCAGTGCTAAACATTGGGACAGCAGTGCAGCATAAGGTGCAGCAATATGATGTGTACAGCATGGTTATAAGGTACCGCATTATGATGATGGGTGCAGCATGGTGCAGTGAGGTGTAGCATGATGACAAGATGCAGCACAATGATAGGTGAAGAATCCACCTTGGAGAATCAATTGAAGCAGCATGTCTTCAACTGATCTCATGTATCATCTTCTTAGAGATGATCTATGCTCTTATCTAGATCAGTCAAAGTGTTGACTTCTGTTGTAAATGTACTATCTCTCCCTCTCTCTCTCTCTCTGCTGAACTATTGAAGAACATATAAGAAGAATTGATCAAGGGTTTCCCCACATTGGGGTTTGTCCCTGGCTAGCGCCACATCTTGTGTCCTCTTGTCTTGGCTTGTGTTTTGCGATTTATGTTTATCTTCTATCTGCAGTTTACTTTAATGCTGATGTGATTGCTAATCTGGAAAAGATACTGAGCTAACTATGAAAATTGAAATAAATTGCTCTAAGTATAGAACATACCTAAAATTAACAAAGAGAAATGGAACAGACTTGAAGCATGGTTATCCTTTTGAATTTGTACTTTGGTGGCCATTCTCTCTAGACTCTTAAGCAAGAAATAAGGGAGGTTCATGGGAGTACGGTAGATGGCAGAGCAGAGCAGTGTAAGGCACTGATGGCAGAGATAGTACAGTCTGGCAAATGGATCATCGGATGGAGTTCTCCCTAGTTGAGAGGTAGTGTTAAAATTGGCAACTAGGGCCAAACTCCATGTGGGTCATCTTATTTATGGTAGCTGATATTTTTCTTGGATTCCTCTCATCGAGAGGTGTAGGATTGATCTAAAGATCATCCAATTCCGATAAGTATTCATGGAGATATGAATTTATTTGTGTTATGGGTCAATTCGTTAAGGTCGGCCAACAACCAAACTGCCCCCACTTGTGTACCACGTTTTAGTATAAATACAAGTGCCTTGCAAGTCATTTGTACACAACTCTCTTGAGATTTTTTCTTCTCCACTTGTTTTGGGTTTTAGTGGAAAGAAGAATCTCTAAGGGCAAAATGCAGGTATAGAAGGAGACACTATATGCGGTAAAAAAAGGATGCCCTAACCGTTGTCATAAAGAATCTGAGCCGTGGGTCTTGTGAAGGTTTGGCCACAGTTCAAAGGGAGATCTATCCACTGTTTAGGGAAGCTTCAATACGCAACAAGGTAGCCCTAGCCGCAAATCTAAGGAAGGGTTATAGCCCAGCTTTGGAGGAGCCATAACTGATGTAATAACGTGCCCTAGCCGTAGTCTATTCATAGATAAACGCAGCCATAATGCCCTAACCCAATACGCTGTTATGGAAGGGTTTCTAGTCATGGAGGACAGCCCTTAAGACGCAGCAAAGAGGCTACCACAGCGAGGCAGCTTGGGGGCTGTGTTAGGTGCTCATGGAAGGATATATGCGTTGTTGTTTTAGGGTAACTGAAGTGTTGGTTCGAGGGTTGAGGGTCTGTTCTTGAAGGCCGAGACAGGGAGGATAATTTTCAGGGTTGTTTAAGGTGGTTCTTGGGTGGAGAAGCCTTGAGAAAGGTAGCGTAGATTGTTGTGGTTAGGCCGCAGGCCCTACCTCACTGTTGAAGGGCAGCGTAGGGTATATTGAGGGTTGTTCATGCCCAGAACAACATCAAGTCAGGTGAGCAACTCTCCTAGTATAGGCCGCAGCCAAGGAGGGTTGTTTGGGTGACCGTTTAGGGGCTGCCAATATGGCCTAACCAGTCACAGTCACAACAGCTATATTGCAGACCTGAAACTGCAGTAAGACATAGTGATAGTGCAGCGAGATGCATGGGTAGCATAATGCAACAAGGAGCATAAAGAAGCATGACAAATACAGTGACTGTTGTAGGCAACATGAATGCAGTACAGTGCAGTACATTGGTACAACTTGGTGATGATGAGCATGATGTGAATAGTACAACAGCAAAACGTATTGAAGCAGCATATTGAAGTGATAATACATTGAGCACAGTGATGGGTACAGTCATGATTAGTGAAGCATGATGAGATGCAACACAGCGATGATGGGTGCAGCGCGGTGCAGCACAGTGAGGCGCAGCGCGATGATGAGGTGCAGCGCAATGATAGATGCAACACGGTGATGGAGTCACCCTCAAGAATCAGTTGAAGCAGCATGTCCTCAACTGAGTTCAGCTACCTCAAGTATCATCTTCTTAGAGACGATCTCTGCTCTTATTTAGATAAGTCAAAGTGTTGACTTCTGTTGTATATGTACTATTTCTCTCTCTCTGCTGAACTATTGAAGAACATATAAGAAGAATTGATCAAGGGTTTCCCCACATTGGGGTTTGTCCCTGGCTAGCGCCACATCTTGTGTCCTCTTGTCTTGGCTTGTCTTCTGCCGATTTATGTTTATGTTCTATCTGCAACTTACTATTATGCTGATGTAATTGCTAATTTGGAAAAGATAATTGAGTTAATTGTGAAAATTGAAATAAATTGCTCTAAGCATAGAACATACCTAAAATTAACATGGTATCAGAGCTGAGGTGAAGACAAAGCCCAAGCAAGAGTGAAAGAGCAATCACCAAAAACAGTTGGGAAAGGACAAAAGGCTAAATGGATTCCTTATCCCTCTTCAAATTCACCAAGGGTGAAGTCAAAGCAGAGAATATTATCAGAATGGCACAGCGGAAGCTTCTGATGGCCTACCTAAAGATCACTTCAATGAGAAGTCCAGATCTAAGGGTGGAAGGAAAGGCAGATGCCTTGCTTACAATAAGTTCGGTCATTATGTGAAGGAGTGTCTGAATGGTAGGGACACATCACTTGATGAGGATAACAAACATTCTAGGGACATCTTCAATGATCGAAGGAATGACAAGTAATGCAGGTCATCAAGGAAATAGTCGACTCTTCAAAGAAAGCAAGGAACCCCAGGTATGAAGAATCAAATGTTATCTTATATTGGCCCTCTCCTCCATACTCTTTGGGAATCTAGCTTATTGATTGTAGTGCTTCAAGGCACTTCATCAGATAGAAGGGTGCTCTCTCTAATTTGGTAGAGATGGAAACAATCGTGGGATTATACTTGGAGTCAATGCCACCTATCCCAGAAAGGGTGTAGGGAATGTTACCCCTCAATTGAATGAGGGTAACTCGATTCATTTACAAGAATCCCTTTATGTCCCTGATCGCAAGAAGAATCTGGTGTCCATTTCAGCAAATGGAAGTCAAAAGTTTCAAGGTGACATTCATCGATGGAAAGGTACATGTTTTGGAATTTTCAAAGATGCTTTTATTCAAGGTTGGCAATTTGTATCAAGTTGCAGGAAGTCCATTGGGGACCATGTCAGTTAACACATCTATCCTATAGCACCGAAGGTATGCTTATTATGGGGCCCTAACCGACGTGAGTCAAATGGTGACTGGGATGCCTGAATTCAAGAAGAGCATGAAGGTACATGTCCGAGATGTACCAAAGGAAAATCTAACAAAGGGATCATTCCCCTCATGTAGCAAGTCCATAGGTTTGAAACAACCCAAGGGATTTGAGATTCATGATCAGGAATCTCATGTATGCATGTTGAAGAAAGCTCTCTATGTTTTAGAGCTCACACCCCATACTTGATATGAGAGGATTGGTAGTTGTCTAATGAAGCTGCGATTCACTAGGAGTGAAGCCGATCCAAACCTTGGCTTGAAGGTTGTGGGTGATAGACCTCTCATACTGGCACCTTCTGAGGACAACCTCTTTCTGACAAGTGCAGACCCTCTCATTTGCAAAAGTAAGAGGGAGTTCGATTCCAGATTTGGAATGGTGAACTACAAGCCCGTGACTACCTCGATGGAGCTTAACTTTCAAAAGTGGTAGGGATGTTGGACCTGATTTGGGAAATGCCTCTGAGTTTCATAAACTCATTCTAGCACTGATGTTCTTGGTGAACTCCCGTCCAGATATATGTTTTGTAGTTAGCACGTTAAGCTCATATATGGTTGAGCCTCACTGGATTGGGGTCAAGAATCTTTTGAGATATCTTCGAGGCACAATCTCTTATGGATAAGATACACTACCGGAAATGTGAAGCTGCATGATTATTCGAATGTTGACTGGGTAGGCAGAGTGGAGGATCTCAAAAGCACTTTTAAGTGTTGGTTCTTGTTGGGTTCTGCTACGATGAACAGGAAGCAAAAGACTGTTTCTTTGAGCACCGCTGAGACCGAATACATAGCTATGAGTATGACCTCGTGTGAAGCTGCCTGGTTGAGGAATCTCTTTAGTGAGTTGTTTGTACACATGATGGACACCACCGTGATCTTCTGTGACAACATGTGTACACCACCGTGATCTTCTGTGACAACCACAGGTGGATTTGATTATTAAGGAATCAAGTATTCTATGATCGCTCCAAGCATATAGACATCAGGTACCACTTTATTTGGGAGAGGGTACATCGATGAGCAAGAAAGCTCCATCACATTGGGACTGATGTGTACGTCTCCAACATTCTGTCAAAGCCCCTAGGAAAGGTCAAATTTGTGACTTTCTGAAAACGACTAGGAGTCGTGGAGAGACTCTCTCCTAAGGGTCCTATATAATATGGACATTGAGCTCTAGGAGCTCCGGGGGGCTTGGGGATACATCGTGGAGCAATGAGCAACCATAGGGTGAGAGGTCCAACCTTCCCCTAGTGGTTTGCTATGTAGGCAGGATGAGTGGTTCAAACTTCTCCTGTCGAGGCACAATCATAGGGTGAGTGGTTCAACCTTCCCCTAGTGATTTGTTGTGTACAGGGTGAGTGGTTCAGCCTTCCCCTGGGATACCCCTTGCGACATGTAGACAGGATGAGTGGGTCATCCTTCTCCTGCCGAGACATCCTACCCATGTAGTCTGGGACTCATCGGAAATACCTCTCATCTGGCCAATGAGCAAGGAAATGAGGATAAGGACTATAGTAGTACCGATGGACGCATCATGTTACTACCGTACTGCCTATGCTAGGATGATATTGATCTGGGATCAATGAAACTAACTTCGGTCAGTATGAGTGGTCTAAGACACTCTCTTTTGATATTGATCTGGGATCAATGAAACAGACTTTGGGTCAGTATGAGTGGTTTAAGACACTCCCTTTTGATATTGATCTAGGATTAATGAAACAAACTTCGGGTCAGTAAGAGTGATATAACTCACTCTGTTTTGGAACTAATCTGGGATCAGTAAGAGTGGTATGACACACTCTCTTCATATGGGACTCACTTCGGGTCAGTAGAGAACAGTATGAGACATTCTCAATCAATTCTTCTTCTTCATGGTTTAGCACAGCAAAGAAGAGTAGAGCAAAGCAAAGCAGTGCAAGGCACTGATGGCAGAGATAGTACAGTCTAGCATATGGATCAGCAGTTGGTAGTGTTAAAATTGGCAACTAGGGCCAAACTCCATGTGGGTCATCTTATTTATGGCAGCTCATATTTTTCTTGGATTTCTCTCATTGAGAAGTGTAGGATTGATAAAGATCATCCGATTCCGATAAGTATTCATGGAGATATGAATTTATTTGTGTCATGGGGCAATTCGTCAAGGTCGGCCAGCAACCAAACTGCCCCCACTTGTGCTCCATGTTTTAGTATAAATACAAGTGCCTTGCAATTCATTTGTACACACAACTTTCTTGAGATTTCTTCTTCTCCACTTGTTTTGGGTTTTAGTGGAAAGAAGAATCTCTAGGGGAAAAACGCAGGTCTAGAAGGAAACCCTGTATGCACCAAAAGGACGCCCTAGCCGTTGTCATAATGAAGCCTAGCCGCAGGTCTTGTGAAGGTTTGGCCGCAGTTCAAAGGGGGATCTATCCACTGTTTAGGGAAGCTTCAATACACAGCAAGGTGGCCCTAATCTTGGAGCCCTAGTTGTCGATCTAAGGAAGGGTTATAGCCCAGCTGTGGAGGAGTCATATCTGATGTAATAACATGCCCTAGCCGCAATATATTCATAGATAAACGCAGCCATGATGCCCTAACCCTATACGTTGTTATGGAAGGGTTTCTAGTCATGGAGGACAGCCCTTAAGACGCAACAAAGAGGATACCATAGTGAGGCAGTTTGGGGACTGTGTTAAGTGCTCATGGAAGGATATATGAGCTGCTCCTTTAGGGTAACCAAAGTGCTGGTTGGAGGGCTGAGGGTCTGTTCTTGAATGCCAAGACAGGGAGGATAATTTTCAGGGTTGTTTAAGGTGGTTCTTGGGTGGAGAAGCCTTGGGAGAGGCAACGTAGATTGTTGTGGTTAGGCCGCAGGTCCTACCTCACTGTTGAAGGGCAGCGTAGGTTATATTAAGGGTTGTTCATGCCCAGAATAACATCAAGTCAGGTGAGCATCTCTCCTAGTATAGGCCGCAGCCAAGGAGGGTTGTTTGGGTGACTGTTTAGGGGCTGCCAATATGCCCTAACCAGTCACAGTCACAACAGCCATATTGCAGACCTGAAACTGCAGTAAGACATAGTGATAGTGCAGCAAGATGCATGGGCAGCATGATGCAGTAAGGTGCATAAAGAAGCATGATAAATGCAGTGACTGTTGTAGGCAACATGAATGCAGTACAGTGCAATACATTGGTACAGCTTGGTGATGATGAGCATGATGTGAATAGTGCAACAACAAAAGGTATTGAAGCAGCATATTGAAGTGATGATACATTGCAGTATACATTGAGCACAGTGATGGGTACAGTCATGATTAGTGAAGCATGATGAGATGCAACATAGCGATGATGGGTGCAGTATGGTGAAGCACAGTGAGATGCAGCATGATGATGAGGTGCAAGGCGCAGCACAATGATAGATGCAGCATGGTGATGGAGTCACCTTGGAGAATCAGTTGAAGCAGCGTGTCTTCAACTAAGTTCAGCGATCTCATGTATCATCTTCTTAGAGATGATCTCTGCTCTTATTTAGATAAGTCAAAGTGTTGACTTCTGTTGTATATGTACTATCTCTCTCTCTGCTAAACTATTGAAGAACATATAAGGAGAATTGATCAAGGGTTTCCCCACATTGGGGTTTGCCCCTGGCTAGCGCCACATCTTGTGTTCTCTTGTCTTCACTTGTCTTTTGCGATTTATGTTTATGTTCTATCTGCAATTTACTATTATTCTGATGTAATTGCTAATTTGGAAAAGGTATTGAGCTAACTGTGAAAATTGAAATAAATTGCTCTAAGCATAGAACATACCTAAAATTAACATGGTATCAGAGCTGAGGTGAAGACAAAGCCCAAGCAAGAGTGAAAGAGCAATCAACCAAGACAGTTGGGAAAGGACAAAAGGCTCAATGGATTCCTCATCCCTCTTCAAATTCACCAAGGGTGAAGTCGAAGCAAAGAATATTATCAAAATGGCATAGCGGAAGCTTCTGATGGCCTGCCTAAAGATCACTTCAATGAGAAGTCCGGATCTAAGGGTGGAAGGAAAGGCAGATGCCTTGCTTACAATAAGTTCGGTCATTATGTGAAGGAGTGTCTGAATGGTAGGGACACATCACTTGATGAAGATAAAAATCATTCCATGGACATCTTCAATGATTAGAGGAATGACAGGTAATGCAGGTCATCAAGGAAATAACTGACTCTTCAAAGAAAGCAAGGAACCCCAGGTATGAAGAATCAAATGTTATCTTATATTGGCCCTCTCCTCCATACTCTTTGGGAATCTAGCTTATTGATTGTAGTGCTTCAAGGCACTTCATCAAATAGAAGGGTGCTCTCTCTAATTTGGTAGAGATGGAAACAATCATGGGATTATACTTGGAGTCAATGCCACCTATCCCAGGAGGGGGTGTAGGGAATGTTACCCCTCAAATGAAAGAGGGTAACTCGATTCATTTACAAGAATCCCTTTATGTACCTGATCGCAAGAAGAACCTAGTGTCCGTTTCAGCAAATGGAAGTCAAAAGTTTCAAGGTGACACTCATCAATGGAAAGGTACATGTTTTGGAATTTTCAAAGATGCTTTTATTCAAGGTTGGCAATTTGTATCAAGTTGCAGGAAGTCCATTGGGGACCATGTCAGTTGACACATCTAACCTATAGCACCAAAGCTATGCTTATTATGGGGCCCTACTCGACGTGAGTTAGATGGTGACTGGGATGCCTGAATTCAAGAAGAGCATGAAGGTACATGTCCGAGATGTACCAAAGGAAAATCTTACAAAGGGACCATTCCCTTCATGTAGCAAGTCCACAGGTTTGGAACAACCCAAGGGATTTGAGATTCATGATCAGGAATCTCATGTATGCAAGTTGAAGAAAGCTCTCTATGTTTTAGAGCTAACACCCCGGTCTTGATATGAGAGGATTGATAGTTGTCTGATGAAGCTGAGATTCACTAGGAGTGAAGCCGATCCAAACCTTGGCTTGAAGGTTGTGGGTGATAGACCTCTCATACTGGCAACTTCTGAATGCAACCTCTTTCTGACAGGTGCAGACCGTCTCATTTGCAAAAGTAATAGGGAGTTGGATTCCAGATTTGGAATGGTGAACTGCAAACCCGTGACTACCTCGATGGAGCTTAACTTACAGAAGTTATGTGGAAGGGATGTTGGACCTGATTTGGGAAATGTCTCTGAGTTTCATAAACTCATTCTAGCATTGATGTTCCTAATGAACTCTCGTCCAAATATATGTTTTGTAGTTAGCATGTTAAGCTCATATATGGTTGAGCCTCACTGGATTGGGGTCAAGAATTTTCTGAGATATCTTTGGGGCACAATCTCTCATGGATTGAGATACACTACCGGAAATGTGAAGCTGCATGATTATTCGAATGCTGACTAGGTAGGCAATGTGGAGGATCGCAAGAGCACTTCTAAGTGTTGGTTCTCATTGGGTTATGCTACGATGAACAAGAAGCAGAAAACAGTTGCTTTGAGCACCGCTGAGACTGAATACATAGCTATGAGTATGACCTCGTGTGAAGCTGCCTGGTTGAGGAAGCTCTTTAGTGAGTTGTTTGTACACATTATGGACACCACCGTGATCTTCTGTGACAACCAGAGGGGGATTCGACTATTGAGGAATCTTGTATTCTATGATCGCTCCAAGCATATAGACATCAGGTACCACTTTATCTGGGATATGATACATCGATGAGCAAGAAGGCTCCATCGCATTGGGAATGATGTGTAGGTCCCCGACATTCTGTCGAAGCCCCTAGGAAAGGTCAAATTTGTGACTTTCTGAAAACGACTAGGAGTCGTGGAGAGACTCTCTCCTAAGGGTCCTATATGATATGGACATTGAGCTCTGGGAGCTCCAGGAGGCTTGGGGGTACATCGTGGAGCGATGAGCAACCATAGGGTGAGAGGTCCAACCTTCCCCTAGTGGTTTGCTATGTAGGCAGGATGAGTGGATCAACCTTCTCCTGTCGAGGCACAATCATAGGGTGAATGGTTCAGCCTTCCCCTAGTGATTTGTTGTGTACAGGGTGAGTGGTTCAGCGTTCCCCTAGGATACCCCTTGCGACATGTAGACAGGATGAGTGGGTCATCCTTCTCCTACTAAGACATCCTACCCATGCAATCTGGGACTCATGGGAAGTACCTCTCATCTGGCCAATGAGCAGGGAAATGAGGATAGGGACCATAGTAGTACCGATGGATGCATCGTGTTACTATCGTACTGCCTATGCTAGGATGATATTGATCTGGGATCAATGAAACTGACTTCGGGTCAGTATGAGTGGTCTAAGACACTCTTTTGATATTGATCTGGGATCAATGAAACTGACTTCGGGTCAGTATGAGTGGTTTAAGACACTCTCTTTTGATATTGACCTAGGATCAATGAAACTGACTTCAGGTCAGTAAGAGTGATATAACTCACTCTGTTTTGGAACTGATCTGGGATCAGTAAGAGTGGTATGACACACTCTCTTCATATGGGACTGACTTCGCGTCAGTAGAGAACGGTATGAGACATTCTCGATCAATTCTTCTTCTTCATGGTTTAGCAGAGCGGAGCAAAGCAGTGCAGGGCACTAATGGCAGAGATAGTACAGTCTGGCAGATGGATCAGCAGATGGAGTTCTCCCTAGTTGAAAGGTAGTGTTAAAATTGGCAACTAGGGCCAAACTCCCTGTGGGTCATCTTATTTATGGCAGCTGATATTTTTCTTGGAATTCTCTCATCGAGAAGTGTAGGATTGATAAAGATCATCCGATTCTGATAAGTATTCATGGAAATATAAACTTATTTGTGTTATGGGACAATTCGTCAAGGTTGGTCAGCAACCAAACTGCCCCCACTTGTGCTCCACGTTTTAGTATAAATACAAGTGCCTTGCAAGTCATGTGTACACACAACTCTCTTGAGATTTCTTCTCCACTTGTTTTGGGTTTTAGTGGAAAGAAGAATCTCTAGGGGAAAAACGCAGGTCTAGAAGGAAACCCTATACGCAGCAAAATAAGGATGCCCTAGCCGTTGTCATAATGAAGCCTAGCTGCAGGTCATGTAAAGGTTTGGCCGCAGTTCAAAGGGGAATCTATCCACTGTTTAGGGTAGCTTCATTACACAGCAAGGTAGCCCTAATCTTGGAGCCCTAGCCGCAAATCTAAGGAAGGGTTATAGCCCAGCTTTGGAGGAGCCATAGCTGATGTAATAACATGCCCTAGTCGTAGTCTATTCATAGATAAACGCAGCCATGATGCCCTAACCCTATAAGCTATTATGGAAGGGTTTCTAGTCATGGAGGACAGCCCTTAAAACGCAGCAAAGAGGCTACCACAGCGAGGCAGCTTGGGGACTGTGTTAAGTGCTCATGGAAGGATATATGCGCTGTTGTTTTAGGGTAACCGAAGTGTTGGTTGGAGGGTTGAGGGTCTGTTCTTGAAGGCCGAGACAGGGAGGATAATTTTCAAGGTTGTTTAAGGTGGTTCTTGAGTGGACAAGCCTTGGGAGAGGCAACGTAGATTATTGTGGTTAGGGCACAGGCCCTACCTCACTGTTGAAGGGCAGCGTAGGGTATATTGAGGATTGTTCGTGCCCAGAACAACATCAAGTCAGGAGAGCATCTCTCCTAGTATAGGCCGCAGCCAAGGAGGGTTGTTTGGGTCACTGTTTAGGGGCTGCCAATATGCCCTAACCAGTCACAGTCACAACAGCTATATTGCAACCTGAAATTGCAATAAGACATAGTAATAGTGCAGCAAGATGCATGGGCAGCATGATGCATTAAAGTGAATAAAGAAGCATGATAAATGCAGTGACTGTTGTGGACAACATGAATGCTATACAGTGCAGCACATTGGTATAGCTTGGTGATGATGAGCATGATGTGAATAGTGCAACAGCAAAAGGTATTTAAGTAGCATATTGAAGTGATGATACATTGCAGTATACATTGAGCACGGTGATGGGTACAATCATGATTAGTGAAGCATGATGAGATGCAACATAGCGATGATGGGTGCAACATGGTGCAGCACAATGATAGATGCAGCATGGTAATGGAGTCACCTTGGAGAATCAGTTGAAGCAGCATATCTTCAACTAAGTTCAGCTACCTCATGTATCATCTTCTCAGAGATGATCTCTACTCTTATTTAGATAAGTCAAAGTGTTGACTTGTGTTGTATATGTACTATCTCTCTCTCTCTGCTGAACTATTGAAGAACATATAAGAAGAATCGATCAAGGGTTTCCCCACATTGGGGTTTGTCCCTGGCTAGCGCCACATCTTGTGTCCTCTTGTCTTGGCTTGTCTTCTATGATTTATATTTTTGTTCTATCTGCAATTTATTATTATGCTGATGTAATTGCTAATCTGGAAAAGATATTGAGCTAACTGTGAAAATTGAAATAAATTGTTCTAAGCATAGAACATACCTAAAATTAACACAAGCGAAGGTCAAAGGAAGGCTCAAAAGCCAGATCGAAGCTCATACATGTCGCAACAGCAATTGTTGGGGGGGCCGAAATTTCAGATCTGTAGTGGAGGTCGAAATTCTGTAGCTGGAGGTCGAAGAAGTGCCACTGGAAGAGAATTGACTGGGTTTGACTGGATCAAGGTTAGCACATCATCCAAAGAGGTTGGTCTTGGTCTTGGAGGGATTTGAAGTCAGTCTTAAGGTCTTGGACTTCGTCAATTGAAGAATCTATAAGGAAGAGAAGAGATTTGCAGGTTTTCCTCTCAAGTCGAGAGGTTCTGACCCTGGCTTGTAGCCTATATTCTGTGTTCTTGTTCTTCTTGTTTTTGGTAGTTCTCTGTTGATACACACATATAATAATAAGTAAAAAGCTAAGTCACCGGATTCGTCCTAAACCCCTTGCGAATCTCGAATCCGGCGAAGCCGACACGATTCAGTCCGGATTCGTGTCCAAATCACAAGACACGTCGTGTCCGAGAGCGTGTCACGATTTTCAGGGGCGTGTCGCGATTTTAGGACACGTGTCCGGTTTCCAGGACTCGCTAAGCTCAGTGCGGGAAAGAAAAGGGCGTGTTTGCTCATTAATATTTTCATTTGGCAAGTGATTTGTGTTGTTGCAGCAAGGAGTAGAGCATTTTGGCAGCTTCATGATCAAGTCTAGGCCCTAGTATTGATATGCTATTCATGGTAATGTTAAATTCTTAAAGTAAAGTGACATTCTCCTTAATCTTCATTTTCATCCTTTTACTTAAATTTTTAACATTACCATGAAATGACTCAGGATGTTTGAGAGTGGTTCCGGCCTCATTGGATTTCATATGGAGAAAGTAGAATTTTAGATTTCATTCAAAATCCAACAGACTTATCAGTTTTT
>APFE031100579.1:115699-126144 GCA_000404065.3 Pinus taeda
GTGCTGTCAAGAATAACTTGGCATGGACTTTCCATTTTAACAGAAACTGAAGCTATATATGTTGAAACTAAGTGTTCCAATGGAAAGATCTCGAAAAATTAGGCTGGTTCAAAAAAAACGGCTCTGAAAACGGCTTCGGGATGAAGAAGTTATGGCTTTTTGAAGAAAAGTTGATGAAGGCGCTGACGAAGTGCGGGAATGTGCGAAAATGAAAAAAAAAAAGACGCCCCCTTCCCAACAAAAAGGAGACTTGAACTCAAGACCTCTACTCTCATAAATTAGCTTTGAGCCAAGTGAGCTAAACAAAAAGTTTGAGAGAGAGAGAGGGGGGGGGGCTTTGTTTTTTTTTGGTCACTGAAGCTTTGGGTTCGTGCTTGCTTGAGAAAGCTCTTTTTCTCCTACAAAACAAAAAACACAAAACCCAGCACGGACATACAAAAAAAACAAACCCTTGCGGCTTGAAGTTAGCTTTACCCGGAAACTAAATATTTTCCTCAATGTTTCTGATTTTCTGAGATCGCACTAAGGCGCAGTGGAAAAGAGCATACACATGAGAAAAATCCTTCCTCTTTGTTTCTGATTTGCCTAGATCGCATAGAGTGGCAGGGCAAAGAGAATACGTAGAAATGAAAGGTATAGATCCGGTAATAAAAAAGAAGCTAAATAAACCGAAATAATAAACAGAGAGAAAATAACTAGAAACTGCAAATAAACACTGTATACCTCAAGATCTTAAAAATGACGTAGCAAGGGCTACCAGAAACCTTTTCGCGTGAAACAAAAGGAGTTCCTCACTGGAACAGATGCTCCTAATACAACAGAGCAATCCTCTCAGCCCGAAAGCAGTCAGAAACAACAGATCTAGGAAACAGAAGTCGGACGCAATTCTACCAGCTTCAGATTTGGATCACCAACGAACGCGACCCTCAAATAGCTCTGATACCATGTAGGAATTTACAGGGTAAGTTCCTTAGACAGAACACCAAAGGACACCGCTCACAAATATATCACAAATCAATACACCAGTATTTTTGATGTGGTTAAAACCCTCAAAGAGGGAAACAGTCCACGGCCTGAGCCAACGCGGCCAATTCAGGCAATTTATTAATAAAAGAATGAAAATTTACATAATCTTCTCTCATGAACAGTTAACCTACAAATGACCCTCCATGTTCTTTAAATAGATATCATGGACCAATCAGGTGCTAAGCCACGGATCAAGTGTCGGTAATACCGAGGAGAGAATGAACCGTCGGATCACTACATATCGTGACCGTCGGATTGTGAGTTACAAAAGTACATAGTAAAGAAACACACTTTACCTAACTCTATACTAGACCAAGTTATACTTAACTATTTCCTATGTGTCGGAATATCCTAACACTTGTGTTGTCTCAGTTTATTTCAATTGTTGATCTGTATAGTTGTGAAGACTGCATTTGTGTTTACTTCGATGTTTATGTTATTAAATAACTTGTTAATGTAAAGAACAAGTAGGAGATAGTAAACCAAATATTGCAGTAGGGGTTTATGATGTGTTAGATTCAGAAATTTTCACATGGTATTAGAGCGATTGCAAATCAAAGAGGACTGAAGACACCAGCTGAAGAAATCTGAAAATTTGCAGTAGAGAAGCAGTTGTCCCGAGAGGCATCTTTGTTCTAGCGCTGAAGAGGCAAGAGGAGTCACACAGTGCAAAGAGGGTGACGTAGAGGCTCACGCAGAGCCTGCGTCAACATTTTGGCCAAGAGAAGGGCAAGCGCAGAGGCAGAGAGAGGTAGAACAGGCACACGCAGAGCCACGTCATCCTTCTCAGCCAGGTAGAATTGACACAGTTGGCTGGGAGGAGCAGCTTTAGCCTACGCCATGATTGCGCAAAGCCTGAAGGGCTCAAATTCTTTAATTGCCAGCACTAAGGGAGCTGTGTAGATTGTGATTTGAGGAGCTAGTGGAACAATGGTTCTGTCAGTACAGAACAGTCTCTAAGGAGACGGAACCAAGGTAGAGGGAAGCACTACCTCGACAGATTTCTAGCCAATAAATCTAGATCCAGGTTGCAGCGACAAAGGAGGATTGGAGAGGAGTGGTTCGACAGTTGGCTAGAGGATTTCCAAGAGGGAAGTCGAGACTCTGAGGGAGTCTAGAAGAGGAGCAGAGATGGCAATAAACAGATTGAGGAATCAGGACAGATTGGACGAGGCTTCCAATTTTGTCATCTGGAAGGCCAGGATCCTGGCAATCTTGGATAAACATCGCATCAAAGACTATGCCTTGAAAATCGTAGCTATCCCAGTTGACCCAAATGCAAATGAGAAGTATGAGGAGGTCCAGGCGAAGGTGAAATGCATGATCCTAGACGGGGTCAAAGATCATGTCATACCACATATTGCTGAGAAGAACACAACAAGAGAAATGTGGGAGGCCCTGACCACCTTATACCAGGGCTCTTCTGTGCAACGGAAGATGCTATTGGAGAATCAACTGAGGTCATATCAGATGCAGAAAGGAGAGGTGATAGATCACTTCCTTCTCAAGTTGCAAGGAATTCGCAACCAGCTTCCTTCTGTGGGGTCTACACCAGATCCAGAGTTTATGGTCAGGACTGCTCTGAATGCAATCTCCGAGGACTGGGAGACGTTTGTCCAAAGCATTTTGGGCACAGCGACTCTCCCCAGTTGGGAGGAGATGTGGGCATCTCTTCAACAGGAAGAGATCAGGAGGTTGACCAAGGCAGGGAGTAGCGGTAAGGGAGTTCGAGTCAAGAAAGAGGAGGAGGAGGATGCGGCTCTAGCATCTGCGAGATAGTAGGGGGTTCAAAAGAAAAAGAAGAAGGACATCTCCAAGGTGAAGTGCTTCCATTGTGGGGAGCTAGGACATCATGCATCCAGTGTCCCGGGAAAAAAAACAAGGGAGAGGCTTCCAACTCCAAGGAAGCTCCAACTAAGGCGAAGAAAGAGGTCAAGACTGATGACGACTGTGCCATGAGTGCTCATGCACCTCTAGAGAAGAGGTGGGGAGACATCGAGTTGTAGTCAGGAGGACTACAAACTACGGGCAGGATCCTTGAGGTGCCCAAACTCTTGGATCATATCTTGCTATGGGAGCCGTTAACGACAGTAGCAAAATGACAAGAGTCGGGTGGAGCAAAGTGTAGTGGAGCAACAAGGCGGTGCTTGGGTGCAGAAATCTGAGGCAACGCAGTGGAGGTTGTAGCAATGCGAGAGGCACAGAAGTGTATATAGCAGCGCAGTAGCAGCAGAGGGAGCATAGAGTAACAGCAGAGGCAGCTTCAGTTTCACAAGGCTTCCAGACTGACTGGGATGTCAATATTTGGGAGAAGCTAGTTACCTACATCTTGGTAACTGAGTTGTAGTGCAGCAGTTCACAGGGGCAGTGCTAGGGGCAGCATGGGTAGCATATTAGGAGGGAGTTGCAATACAGATGTGGCAGTGGCAGTGGCAGTGGCAATGGCAGTGACAGTGACAGTGTCATGGGCAGCAGTACAGGAAGTAGCAGTGCATTTGATGTGAGGCTCAGCACAAGTACCGGTGCGGAGGATCAGTGTGATGTTTCCATGGTGAAACATTACTAGAACACATTCCTCGCTAAGAGGGAGTGTTGATTTGTCATAGCATCAGATGTGCTCTAGCCATGAAAATTGGTGGAGAGGCTAAGGCACATAAGATCTCCAAGACCCAGAAATGGTTTGGGGAAATTCCACCTGGTTGGAAAGATATTAAAATAATTAATATTTGTAATGGGGTTCCTAAGTCTAAACTTAGGAAAATTAAAATATTAATGGGTATTAATATAAAATTGGGTGAGAATGTTCTAAATGACATGGATCAAACCAAATCTAATCTTAGTCATTGATTAGGGACTTAATCTCGGTCGTTGAAGACTCAACAGGAAAAGTATAAGAGGAGGCTTGAGGGTCAATTGGAGATACACCATATTGATCAGTCGGTTCAATTTTTCATAGCGGGGTTTTGCTGAGAGAATCGAGCTAGTGATCTATTGCAGCGAGGGGCAGTTTGGCACAGGGCCGAGAATACATAGCAGAGAGGCAGAGATAGTGCTAAAGAGAGCGCAGAATCTGGAGAGGCTAACACAAAGGCAGTTGGGAACTACGTAGAGGCTGAAGAGGCCAACGTGGGTGACGTAGAGGGTCTAAGCGCTGACGCAGAGAGCCAAGGCATTGACACAGAGGCTAGCAGAGTTGACGCAAAGCCAAGAGGCATCGCCGGGAGATTTTTCGTGGGGCAGACTGAGTGCTGGTGAGCTTGGAAGGGTGCTGGTAAGCTGGGAAGGGTGACGCAGTTCCTGCAAAGTGACGCAGAGCAGCAAAGAAGCTTGGAGCAGCTTTCGTTGTCCAGCTAAGGAGCTTCCATAGTTGTTGTGGGATCGTTCATCCGGTGATTGATCAACTAGAATATTTGTCTCCGAGGAGGGGTACTACTGCTGGGAGCATTCTCTATTGGGTGAGCCATTTCTGGCACCCTAGTTGTATTCAGAAACTACATAATAATAAAACCCTCATATCTACTGCACCGGTTTTCCCGCACTGGGTTTTTCCAAGGACGATTTTCCAAAAACAACGGTGTCCCTTGTGTGTTTGTCTCAGTTATTTTAGTTGTTGATCTGTATATGAGTTAAGGCTGCATTTGTGTTTATTTTCAGTATTTATATTTATAAATAACTTGTTAATGAAAAGAACAAGTAAGAGAAAATAAACCAGATAATGTAGTAGGTATTTCTAACGTGTCAAACTTAAAAATTTCAACATGGTATCAGAGCATTGCAGATCACAAGAAAATTGAAGGCACCAACAGTAATCTGGAGAATTTGCAGCAATAGCAATTGTCCCCAGAGACAGCGTTGTTTCAAAGCAAAAGCAGCAGAGAAGAAGTGACACAAAGGGCCTGCGCCTTCATTTCGAGCTTGGAGCAAGGTCAGCGCAGAGGCAAAGTGGGGTAGATCAGACCTACGTAGTGCCTGGTCATCTTTCTCAGCCAGGAAGGATCGACGTTATGGCCAGGAGGCGCAGATTCTGCCATTGTCGGGATTGCGCAGAGCCTAAAAGGCTCAGTTTCTTCAGTTGTCGGGGCTTGGGGAGTTGTGGGCGGATTGTGATTGAGAAGTTGGTGGGGTGTTGTTTCTGTCAGTGAACACCTAGGGGGACAGAACCAAGGTAGAGGGACTCGCTACCTTGACGGATTTCTAGCCAAGAAATCCAGATCCGAGTTGCAGTTGCAGGGAGGATTGGGGAGGATGCGACTCTAGCATCTGCAGGACAACAAGGGAAGAGGAAGAACAAGAACATCTCCAAGGTGAAGTGCTTCCATTGTGTGGAGCTAGGACATTATGCATCACAGTGTCACATAAAAGAAAAACAAGGGAGAGGCTTCTGACTCCAAGGCAGCTCCAGCTAAGGCGGAGAAAGAGGTTGAGACTGATGACGACTGTGCCATGAGTGCTCATGCACCTCTAGAAAAGAGGCGGGGAAACATCGAGTTGTAGCCAGGAGGACTACAAACTAGGGGCAGGATCCTTGAGGTGCCCAAACTCTTGGATCATATCTAGCTACGGGAGCCCTTAACGACAGTAGCAGAATGACAGGGGTCAGGTGGAGCAAAGTGTAGTGGAGCAGCATGGCAGTGCTTGGGTGCAGAAATTTGAGGCAGCGCAGTGGAGGTTGCAACAGTGCGAGAAGCATAAAGGTGTATACAGCAGCGCAAATAGCAGCAGAGGGAGCACAAAATAACAACAGAGGCAGCTTCAGTTTCACGAGGCTTCCAGACTGACTAGGATGTCAATATTTGGGAGAAGTCAGTTACCTACATCTCGTTAACTGAGTTGCAGTGCAGCAGTTAGCAGTGGCAGTGCTAGGGGCAACATGGGCAACATATTGAGAGGGAGTTGCAGTACAGATGTGGCAGTGGCAGTGGCAGTGGCATGGGCATCAGTACAGGAAGCAGCAGTGCATTTGATGTGAGGCAACAGGCCAAGCATCAGCACAGGGACCGGTGCAAAGGATCAATGTGATGTTTCCATGGTGAAACATCACTAGAACACATTCCTCGCTAAGAGGGAGTGTTGATTTATGATAACATCGGATGCGTTCTAGCCATGAAAATTGGTGGAGAGGCTAAGGCACATAAGATCTCCAAGACTCATAAACGGTTTGGGTAAATTCCACCCGGTTGGAAAGATATTAAAATAATTAATATTTGTAATGGGGTTCCTAAGTCTAAAGTTAGGAAAATTAAAATATTAATGGGTATTAACATAAAATTGGGTGAGAAGCCAAACCTAATCTTAGCCGTTGATTAGGGACTTAATATCGATCGTTGATTAGGGACTTAATCTCGACCGTTGAAGACTCAACAAGAAAAGTATAAGAGGAGGCTTGAGGGTCAGTTGGAGATACACCATATTGATCAGTTAGTTTGATTTTTTGGAGCGGGGTCTTGCTAAGAGAACCGAGCTAGTGATCTGTTGCAGTGAGGGGCAGTTCGGCACAAGGTCGAGAATACATAGCAAAGAGGCAGATAGTGCTAAAGAGACAGCGCAGAGTCTGGAGAGGCTAACGCAGAGGCAATTGGGAGCTACGCAGAGGCTGAAGGGGCCAGCGTGGGTGACGCAGAGGGTCTGAGAAATGACGCAGAGAGCCAAGGGGTTGACGCATAGGCTAGCAGCGCTGACGCAGAGCCAAGAGGCGGCGCCGGGAGATTTTCGTGGGGCAAACTAAGTGTTGGTGAGTAGGGAAGGGTGACGCAGTCCCTACAGAGTGACACAGAGCAGCAAAGAAGCTTGGAGCAGCTATCATTGTCTAGCTAAGGAGCTGCCATAGTTGTTGTGGGATCGTTCATCCCGTGATTGATCAGCCGGAATATCTGTCTCCGAGGAAAGGTACTACTGCCGAGGGCATTCTCTGTTGGGTGAGCCATTTCTGGCACCCTAGTTGTATTCAAAAACTACATAATAATAAAACCATCATATCTGCTGCACCGGTTTTCCCGCATTGGGTTTTTCTGGGGACGATTGGTGTCCCTTGTGTGCTTGTCTCAGTTATTTCAGTTGTTGATCTGTATATGAGTTAAAGTTGCATTTGTGTTTATTTTCCGTATTTATATTTATAAATAACTTGTTAATGAAAAGCGCAAGTAGGAGAAAATAAACCAGATAATGCAAAAGGGATTTCTAACGTGTCAAACTTAGAAATTTCAACATTATTGTGGATGGATCACCCTCGAATTGTGGCATATTTTGAATAAACTTCCAATCACCATTTGGGTATCCTGGAACCCATGTGACATCTAAAGCAGGAAACCACTCATAAAGCTTTTTAGAAGCCATTGATCTTTATATATTGATATCATGGGAGTCGCCATGGTGAAGTAAAATTGCCTTAACAAATGCTTGCTTCACCCTACAAGCATTGACTTTGGAGTTCAAAGAAGAACTAGGGGTTCGTTCTTCCAATGGAGTCAACAATAATGATATGTCAATATGACGTATCGGGAACAAAACACACATCTCATGTCCCCAGCAACAGTGGTAAAATGTCACCGCTCAAAGTAGTATGGGGTCCTAGAGGGGCACTTGCTAGGCTAAGTCACCTTACATAGTGTTAAATTTGGACAACTAGGTCCAAACTCCATGTTCTGATGCTCAGATTAAGAGGCTAATATTTTTGTTGGATTCCTCTTTCTGAGAGGTGTAAAATCCATATAAAAATAGTCTTAATCCGATGAGCAGAACTTATATTTTGAATTTATTATTCTTAATAAATTATATGTGCAAGGTCAGCCAGTTTTGTCATGTAGGCTCACATGCCCAACAGATGTGTCACACACCCTCCTTGATGGATATAAATACAGGAAAAATTGGAGAGAATTTCATCACAACACAACTCACATCTTCCTCTCTCATCCTAAAGAGTACGAGCTACCTGGAGGACGAATTTCAGCCACACGTGGGAAGGACGAAGAGGACAGACCGTACGACTGAGCTGTAGTACGATTTTTCTGCTGCTAGGGTTTCGCAGAAGTTTGACCAGCGTTGACTTTGGTCAACGCTTGGTCCAATCAAGCTGAAAACTTGTGGAAGGTTCGATTTTTGAAGGCCGTACTACCTGGCACAAAATCGAGGTCAAAGGGTTGACCGTTTTGCTGCTGCGTTGACTTTTAGCTTGCTGCCCCTGCGTTGACTTTTCAGGACAGCGTTGACTTTTGTAGAATTGACTTGGGTTGACTCATCTACTGGTTGGAGGGTTGTTGTGACACATGCTGGGCTGGCTGACCAAAGGAGACTTTGCTGGTTGAAGCATCCTGTTGACCGCCGAACGAACACACACATTTTTCCTGTTTCTGATTTGTCTTCTGTAAGATCTGCTTATATGTTCTATCTGCATTTTGCTTAACTACTTGTATGATTGCTGTGAGAAAAGTGAAATTGCTCTTAGCATAGAACATCTTCAAAACTTTACATGGTATTAGAGCTGAGGTGAAGACAAACTCTATCTATAGCAATCATCATCGAAGGAAATGGATTCCACTAAGCTTGAATTCAGGGAGGATGACAAGCTGACTGGAAGTGATGACTTCCATGCCTGGAAGATGTTATTAGATCTCAAATTGGAAGATCATGATCTCCTAGATCATGTGACAGGGAAGATTCAAGAACCTCCATCAAATGCCTCTGCTGCTGTTAGAAACAAGTATAAGAAGGGAGAAATCAGAGCAAAGCTGTTGATCAGGGAATCCATAAATAAGAGTCTGGTTGCCTACATATCTGAACTAGGCACATCCAAGGAGATGTATGACAAACTGATACTTATGTTCCGAGTAAACAATGTGAACCAAGTGCTATTCCTCAAGAACAAGTTGAAGAATATGAAGAAGGGCCGAGACAAGTCTATTCAAACTTTCTTTATGAAGTTGACCGAAACCCGGAACAATCTGCTAGCTATTGGGGAGACAATAGCTGATCATGAGATGGTTCTCACCGCACTTGGAGGACTTCCATATGAATGGCAAGTATTCACAACTACCATTCTCAACAATAATACCATTCCTAACTTTGATGAGCTTCTGTCTAGGTGTATGCAAGAAGAAACAAGGATGAAGGAATTTGATAATGAAAGAAATGCTGCCTATGTTGCTCATTCCCGAAAGAAGAACTCTGGTGGCTCTAAGGACAAAGGAAGGACTAAGACTCAAGAGAAGAAGGGTAAATGCTTCACCTGCCATAGGACTGGACACTATGCTAGAGAATGCCCCTTCAAGAAGGATTCTCCCGATAGTGACGATAACAACAACAACCGAAGGAATGGGAATCGAAGAAATGACATATCCAAAGGAAAGAGGAAGGCTCACTTTGGAGGAAACAACCAACCTTCTAAAAGGACCAAAAATACCAGGTATGAGGAGTCTAATGCTGTTGATAAAAGAAATGAGTATATTCTAGTATCTGCTCTTTCAACTGCATCTCCGCCCGACACTATGGATGTCTGGCTAATCAATAGTGGTGCCTCAAGACACATCACCGTATTCAAGGAAGCACTTTCTGACATGGTTGAAAGGGATACTAATCTAGAAATTATCCTTGGGGATAATGCCACTTATCCTGTGAAAGGGACGGGGACTGTGACCCTCCACTTGTCTCAGGGACAAGTCCTCCGTCTACAAGATGTACTCTATGTACCCAAATTGAAGAAGAACCTTGTGTCTGTATCTGCCATGGAAGACAAAGGATTCAATGTAACTTTCTCTGATGGAAAGGTACTCATGTGGAAGAAGAGCTTCAAGGAAGCTATCTCAATTGGTTTTAGAGTTGGTACACTCTACCAGGTTGGAGGGAGTCCGTTGGGAGCTATGACTTGTGATACTATTCGTCAAACCGAACTATGGCACCGAAGATTTGGACACCTTCATTACAAGGCTCTTCCCGAAGCAAGGAAGGTGGTGACAGGGATGCCTGATTTTGGAAATAATCATGAAGGTGTATGTAAGGGCTGTGCTGAAGGAAAACATACAAGGGGACCTTTCCCCTCAAGTGTCACAAAGACATTTGAGATATTGCAACTGGTCCATTCTGATCTTTCCGGTATGTTGCCTGTAACATCCCTGGGGGGATGTTCTTACTATATGACATTTACTGATGACTTCTCTCACAAAACCTGGATATACTTCTTGAAGAAGAAGGATGAGGCTTTCATGTGGTTCCGTACCTTCAAAGCCTTGGTGGAAATTATGACCGGAAAGAAGATCAAGATTTTGAGGACTGACAATGGCACTGAATATGAGTCAAATGAGTTCAAAGATTTTTGCAGAGAAGCTGGCATTAAGAGGGAGACTACCACTGCATATACTCCTGAGCAGAATGGTGTTGCTGAACGCAAGAATAGGACTATTGTGGAAGCTGCCCATGCCATGCTATGT
>APFE031100579.1:128746-139288 GCA_000404065.3 Pinus taeda
TTCTTACATAAATTCTCTTTCATGATGCAAATTCAAACATAGATCTAGATTCTACATTATAATTTGAATAATGTAAGTTTTGCAAAGTAACGTTATGCATACAAATACAATTGTGACAGATTCATCAATGATCCAATAGGAGAAAGACAAGAAACTGTAGTTTTCTCTTTAAGTCATCAAAATCAAAATGTGTTACATATGTAGTAGTAATGCCAATGGAAAATAGAAATAGGAAATACAAAACTACAAGCCTCAAGGCAGTAGGGTAGCTCATGAGTCATTGATCATCATCATCAAAATCAGCATCACTGTCATCATCATGATCACCACTGCTCTCCTCTGTTGCATCCTCCTCCTTTGTATCCAATGTCATCTCTGCATCTGCTGATGTGGAGGATGACCCCTCAACAGTATCACCATCATCAAAAGTGACAAGTTCTAGCACTGACTCGTTAAGATCCAAGTTGGCCAATGCCAACTCAACCTATTGCTTGAATTGCCTCCAAAATGCTCCCACACACCCACAGCAAGAGAGACAGAGAATAGTGAGGAAGAAATGACCCAAAACCGCCCTTGATGGGTTGCGCGACACACAATTCAAGGGGACACATGTCTTAAAATCAGGACATGCTAGCCACGTTTGGACACGCAAGTTACACATTCGAAGGACACGTGTCCCACTGAATCGTGTCTGATTCGTCTAATTTGGGACACGCAGGGGATTTTCTGTGAATCAGCGTTCTTAGTTGCAAAGTCAAGAGCAACAATGAAGCTAAAGCCCACTTTCAACACAGCTAAAGCTTCCTACTCTTTACGAACTTTCACTGATGGGAGGAGACCCGATATATCGAGGATCACTTATAAGGATAGATTAACTAAGATGGATGTGAAGTGATCTCGATGACCCTTCCCTAAGAGAGACTCAAGAGTGGGACTTGCTTGCCTTTTAAGCAAGGTGCAAGGTTCTCTAGGGAATGGGAATAGGGATTTGAGGGCTTCGCTTAGGGAATGTGACTTGTAAAGGAAATTCCTGAACCCTAAAATCCTTGGGGAACTTAGTTTCCCAAGTGGTTTTTGAAGAGTTGGCTTTGATAGCATATGCGACCACACGGGACCAAGTGGACCCAGGTTAGGTCAAGAGGAGGGAGTTTAGCAACCAATGATATGCTTGACCTAATTAGGGAGGGGAAAGGGATCAAGGAATGAATTTTCAATAAAAGGCAATGCAAGGATCTCAGTGAGGTTTCTAGCATAAAGGAAACCAAGGGCAAGAATTGATCTTTGAGCTAGGGCTTGCAATATCTCAAGATCCCACCGTTGCAATCTCATGAAATTTGGAGGGATTCTTAAGGACAGACTAGCGCAGTTGTGAACCAAAAATCGAAGTATTGGAGTAGTTAGGTTGTGTGATATTCGATGCCCTAGGTGACCTATGGGGCTAGACCTAGAAAGAAGAGGAGAAGGTGAAGAAAAATAGGTTTTAAGGTGACCACCTATGGTAGACTAGTGCCTAATCCTTTCGGGAGATTGGAATCAAGAATGATTATGAATTCGGATTTGATTTTCTTGGTCGAGGAGGCTTTAAAGGCAGCTTCACTTAGCACTAGGGCAAAGGAGAGAAGCTTCAAAGAATTTATACTTCGTTTTGCAGAGTAGATGGCTTATCAAGATAAATTTCAACAATGAAATATCCCTAGGAACAGTCACTCATCATACATGGCCCATACGTGAAACATCACTATCTAGTAACAAAATTTCCACAACTTCGCAATAATGGATGCAACAAGTTATCCCTAGTATAGCGAAATCCCAGCAACAATGTATGTGACAAAAAAAAATTGCCAAAAATTTGCCAAACAAGAAGCTCCAAGACAAAAGAAAATGATCCAAACATCAAAATTCATTCCATGCTCCAAAATTTCATCCTCCAAGAAGGATAGCGAAGTTCTCACAAGAGATACAAATCCAACCAAGTGATGATACAAAATGAATTCATGTCTCTCCTATTTATACACTCATTAGGAGTTTGAATTACCTAATTTGAGCCTACATTAGCCCATCAACTAAAATAACGTGCAAACAACTATCTTTTGGTGACAAGCCCACCAAACTAGCTCATAAACAAAATAGTAAGCCTCCCAAGAGGTCAATAATCAATAATGCATGCCGTTGGGCTCTCTAAGAGCCCTGATGAGGTCCATAAGTGCCAAAATGATGAATTGGACTTCCAAAACAGATGGACAAGGGGTTGGCCCCTTGTTCTCCACATAATAAACTTGTGGTACTCCCAATTGTTGTGAGGGCACACAAGTGACCTCCTGGGTCTCCAAGTAAGTCGAAGATGCCTATAGACCATTTGTAAGGGCTCAGATGATGGTGTAAGTGATGCCACATCAGCGTACAAGTCTTGGGTCATCTACCAAGTGCATGGTACAACTGTGGGGCAGGCTGAGTGATGGTCAACCAGGTGCATCTTCCTCATCCAATAAGTGAATCTCGAGCAACCTCTAAACATCTCTGGGGATCCATCGAGTGTTGTCTACTGCTCTAGAGGCCCATGGCTCTCAACACACACCCTACATGTGCCAATGTAGCCCTCTGGAGGGTTAGGGCTGCTGAAAAGTAACTATGTTTGGTCTTCATAATGACATGTGTAATTGTGATTTTATGTAATTGATGAAAAAAGAAAAATAAAATTATTATTATGATTGTCTCATGGGTTTCATGAGCAAGGAATTATATTTTTAGTGATGCTTCCATTGAGAGCATTTAGGATCCGTCATCTATTAATAAAAGTCAATTTGAGTCTATGTCATGTATGATATTATGAAGGACTCTTCTTGGGCATACTACATTTTATATGAGTCATTAGATAAGTATAAATAGCCCTCCAAAATCAAGCAAAGTCTCCTCCTCAACTCGGCTTCAAAAAGAATAAAGTAAATTCCCCAAAGGACATGTCGTCTCACATACACTCATGTTGGCTCATATACAAAGGCAAACAACTACTTATAGGTAGCTCCGCCTAATTTCAAAACGCATATTTCGGTGAAGTTTTACGTGATGGTCTGCTGTGGACAGAAGTGCGAGAAAGGGAGATAGAAGCCTCTAATAACCAATTAAGTAAAAGACGGGAAGAGCAAGGTTTTTAGGGTACTTTGTAGGATTGTTTTAAGGGCAGAAAGCATCTATCCCTTCTAGAAGTTTGTTATAGCAGTAAGGACAAAAAGAAATATTGTGCAACAGTGAAGGTCAAGGAGAGGAGAAGGTTGTTGAAGCAGTGTTGCAGTCCTCCTAGAGAGTTGAAGTGGAATAAGGCCAAAAGTTAATATATTGCAACAGTGAAGGCCGAGGAGAGGAGAAGTTTGTTGCAGCAATGGTGCAGTCCTCCTAGGGAGTTGAGGTGGAAGAAGGTTGAAAGTCTAAAGCAAGCCAAGGTTGAAGAAGAAGCTGTGAAGGAGGAAGGAGCAGAAGGTTGACTATCATTGACAAAGGAGCTTTTGTGTCTTGGTCTTGGAGAGGCAAATAGGTCAAGGGTCTTGGTCTTGGTCTTGGTATTCGTCAATTGGAATCTCTATGAGAAGAAGAATTTGTTCGGGTTTTCCTCTCAAAGAGTGAGAGGTTTTGGCCCTTACTGATAGCCTATATTTTGTGTCTCTTGTCTCTTTATGGTTTATGCATTGGTAGTTGTTTGATGAAAAAGAACACTAAAAACCTGTAAAAGAAAATCATAATCTAAAGAAGTAAAAAACACTCACAAGCAGTTACTAATAGAAAAGAAATCACATAATTACTATGCCCTAGATTTCTCAACAAGGACCTCGTATAGGGAGATCAAACCCAAGTTGGAGACCACATGCAATCCTGCGTAAGATCCAATGCTTCTCCTAGCCTTCGAGTACAAGAAGTCATCAAAGAAATCGGGTAAAAGAGCTTACAAACCATGGACAAAAAATGGGGACTCCATAATGGCATGTTCTTCCATAATGGGATTTGGCATGTGCTAATGCCTTCAAGCTCCAACAGGGGTTAAACAAGTATCCCATTAGGTGGTTTCTACTTCTAAAGGGGATAATACGTCCAAGGTAGATCCTTTAAAAGGTGGTGGCATGTGATAAAGAGATGAATGGAGTAGGGAATGAAAAGGAGCAGCATTGGGACACATCTTGGGGTACAAGGGTAGCTAGTAAACGGGAAGCCCACACTTAGGTATATAATGTATAGGAGGGAGCAATCGTGGTACATGAGGTACCCCGACCTTGGTTTTTCCACCCTTCTTTATATGCCTTTTGCCTTTTATGATTTTTCTTTAATTAACTGCTCGGGGCTCAATGGGTAAGAGCATGATGTGTGAGATGTAGCAGTGGATACACCTTATAAGATAGGGTGGTTCATTGCCCACCAGGGGTTGGGTCAATCATGGGTTCCTAAACAATAAAGGAGACTCATCTATAGCCTGTACGAACCAAGGTGATGGCCATAATGATGGGGTAGAGCTCATGTATTGGATTTTTGCCCACGTGCTAAATGTGTTTGTCCCAGCCATCTTTTGCATTTTGTGGTAATTTTCCTGTTGAATGTGGCCAATTATGCTTTTATTTTTCTTTTCAACTACATCAACCTCTGGGGCATCATTCCAAACCCGACCCAAGGTGTGGGCAAGGGGAGGGGGAAGGTTAACCCTATGTGAACCAAGTGGAGGAATGTGGACCCAGATGGGAAAAATGATGAATGGGGTTATAATGAGTGAAAAGGGGGCAATATATGTGGATGAGGGAGAGGGACCATGCAACCAAAATCAATGTTTCCCATGAAGTACCATCCCTAAAGCCAAATGGTCAGTAAAAGAGATCCCACAGGACTAAAATCCAAAGTTAACATCCAAAAGGGGTCTAGGGGACAAGAGCACAGACCTAGCCCATTCGTTTCATCGAATCCCCCGATTAATCCATGCCCAGTAGTGTCCATGATAAGAAAACTACAATACTCAATTACCAAATGACAAGGCATACCTTTAGGTTCGGGAGGCCCACCTTCAAACATACAATCATGGCAAATGGGTGAGGGACCACATGGCTGGCTCAGGTGGCAAAGAAGTGGCACAATGAGCTAGTTGGTGGCTACAAGGGGTTGTTGGCTGTCGTCTGAGGACCATCTACGAGAAAAAAAAATCTCCTAGGGATATCACCCACAAAAAGGTGGGTAACATAGCCGATAGCCCCTGATAGCCACCTTGTAGCCGATGTGATGTGCCACTTTATCTCCGCCACCTGCATTAGTTGTATGTTTCCTCGCCCATTTTTCAAGAGCACATGTTATAAGGTGGCCAATGCGACCCAAAAGGTATGTTTTTCATTGTGCAATCGAGTGCTTATGCTTGTTTCTCATTTGGGCATTTGGGCATGGATTATTGGGTACCTTGTAAGAAGGAAGAGCTCTGACTGTGGTTTTGTTCCCTCACCTTAAATGAGGTTTAATATTCAATCCTAGTCCCATGGGATCTCCTCTATTGCCCTATGGCTTTAGGAAGGGCACTACTTGGGAAATCCCAATTTTGGTAGAATGGTCCCATTTTCCCATTTCATATTTACCACTTCCCACTACACATTATGAGCCCTTTTCATCATTTCCCTTCTCTAGGTCCACATGACCATTAGGTTCGGTTACCGCTCAAACTAGCAGGGCGGCCTAGTGGGGCACTTGCAAGGTCAAGTGCAACAATGAAGCTAAAGCCCACTGTCACCACAGCTAAAGCTTCCTACTCTTTATAGACTTTCACTGGTGGGAGGAGACCCGATATATAGAGAATCACTTATGAAGGATAGATCAACTAACATGGATGTGAAATGTTCTCGATAACCCTTTCCTAGGAGAGACTGAAGAGTGGGACTTGCTTGGTTCTTAAGCAAGGTATAAGATTCTCTAGGATAGGAGAGTAGGGATTTGAGGGCTTGTCTTAGGGAATGCGACTTGTAAAGGAGCTTCCTAAACCCTAAAATCCTTGTGGAACTTGGTTTCCCAAGTGGTTTTTGAAGAGTTGACTTTGATAAAATATGGGACCACACGAGACCAAGTGGACCAAGGTTAGGTCAAGGGGATAGGATTTAGCAACCAATGATATGCTTGACCGACTTAGGGAGGGGAAAAGGATCAAGGAATGACTTTTCAATGAAAGGCAATGCAAGGATCCCAGTGAAAAGCATCCAAAATATTGAATCATTTGTGATCAGTATAATGCATCTGCCACCCGAGTCTCTGGCTGCTGCTAGTATCTGCACCGTCACTGAAGAATTTGTGTAGTTGTGGACTCTGCACTGCGCTCCCCAGCATTTGACTGCTACTAGTCTCTACAACTGTCACTCTGGCATCTGACTGCATCAACTGTCACTTATCCATCCTGCTACTGAAAATTGTGGGTCCCCGTAGCAAGGTGTTGATCCATAAGGTGGACTCCACAGGGATCCTACCCATTTGTAGCGCTCTGGGGCTACAACTCCAAATCACCCCACCTCACTCCTATAGGTATGTCGACGATCATAGCGAAGTCTTCCTCCAACCTAGAGGATAGCCTGTCGATCTCTGTAGAAGCTATTTGCTTCTTCTCCTTTTCCTTCTTCCTGAGAGGACACTAGGTACTGTAGTGACCGAGTTCACCACACCTGAAGAACTTGACCTTCGACAAGTCATTCTTCTTCCTCTGCTCCCCCTATCCCTGACTTGGACCCTTAGAGCGAAGGCCACATTCTCCTCCTTCACATGTTTCTGTCTGTTGTTGATGTCACTAATGGAGCTATTTAGAATAGCTCGCCTCAATTCCTCCTACTGCAAGTCACCCACATCCTGTCCCAATCTGGTAGCTTGTCTCTGCCCAATATGCTTTGGCCAAAGACTTGCCAGTCCTCGGAGACACTGTTGAGTGCCAGTCTCACAAGCTCTGTGGGTTGAGGCACTGACAACTGGTCCCGAACCTCCTGAATCCTAGTGAGGATGGGGTCTATGCCTTCCCCGTTCTGCGTTGGATGAGCCTCAGTATCTCCTCAAGGTACATCTTTATCTGCTCGGAAGTACCCCAATACAATGTGGCGAGAGCATCCCACATCTGCTTGGTCGTATCTTTGCCAACTATATGTGAAACAACACAATCCTGAACTCCATCTAGGATCAATTGTTTCGCCCATGCCACCTCTTTTCTATACTCCTTCAGTTGATTAGCATCCTGGGGAACTGCTACCATTGCATCAACATATGTTTTCAGGACAAACTCATTTAGAAGGAAGGACATCCTTACCTTCCAAATGACGTAGTTGGAAGCCCCATCCAACCTGTCCTGATCACAAAGCCCAATAGTGGCCATCTCAACAAAATGTCAAAAATTTCCTCTTTCCTTCTGCTCAGTTGTTGCGCTGCTATTCACACTCCCTTCTGGAGTGAGAAGATCTGCTCACAACGACTGTTGATCTACAAGGAAACATCAAACTTCTTGAGACTAGAAGTTCCCTGAGGAAAATTTTCCATCAGTGTGTGCTCTTCTTCCTTTCACCTTACGTTGCCTCTGCTCTATCATACTGTTGCAAAACCTCTGCGTCCAGCTAGAGATCTATTCAACGAAAAATCTGAGTTTCTCCCTCTGCCTCTGGAATCACTCGATCTGGCAGGATCGAATTTTTCTGCCCCACTCAAAAAAATCAAACCTCCACGAGTAACTCAGCCTCCTAGCAGCGTGACTGCGCTTCCCTTTGGAATTGCTGCCTGCTAGCCACAATGAGAAGCAAAATTCCTTCTCTCTTCGTCTCTGAGTTCTCTGGCTGATCAACTAAGCTCTGATACCATGTGAAAATTCCAAACTGGAAACCTATTGCAGCAACTAGAAATTATTCTCCTAATTGTTAATTTAATTTAACAATTTATTTGTTGTTTGCTACGGCAAATATTGAATAAATCATACTGCAATCTACCCAAATAAAATTGCAAAAGAATAAACGCTGGCAGAAATGCTAGCACACACACATAAAAATAGCACAATTATTTTTGGACAAGTCCTCGGAAAAACCCAACTTGGGAAAACCGATGCAAAAGTGAGGGTTTTATTATTATGCGGCAGTGAATATCTGAGTACAATCTGCATGCCTGAAATGGGCAATCCACAACAAGAAAATCTGGGCAAAATTATTGAAGGGAATTACCCTTCCTCCACAAACAATCCCGGCACAACCTACCTGTAGAAAACTCGGCCATGAAACCTCTGCGTCAGCCTCTGCGCTGCACTACGCAGTCTCTATGAAGTCAAGCCTCCAACCAGTTTCTGCTGACGTCGTTCTGCCTGCCACTGCTTAGAAAATCGTCTCTCTGGCACTCTGCGCCCTCTGTCGGGCCTCTAGAACTTGTGAAAATTCCTAAACTCGAAGGAACCACTACTGCTTCACCTACTTGATTTTTTAGATTACATTCATCAAGTTATTCTTTTGCTTCATCATTACCCTCCTTCGACGGGTCGCTTCCTGTCGACTTCAACTCATTATCTAGGAAGATGACTTAGAAACTCCCTTTCAGTACCTTAGAGTTAGCATGCCCTAATGGCCAGTTCTTCGCATCCGACGACCGGTCTTCATCATTGGCTTTCGATTGGGTGATTCCACGAGTGTTCGACTTCATCTTCATTATCACATTCACGGATTGTACTATTGTACCCTGAGAGCCATTGTCATTATTGGTGGTTTCTCTCGTACCTGTTAACGGTCTACATCATTGGCCGGTAATCAGGTGATTTTCTAGCATGTTCGACTTCAACACATTTATTCACATGTTAGGATTCGTACGTTGATCAGGTCGGGATAGAGCGCAAGACCCTGAGTCTTGTCTGTTAGGACTCAGGTTGTATGGAGTTATATGTCACTCATGATTGTACACATGTTTCTACTATACGGATGGTTGTGACCATACCGTGAGACGTTATATTTATGATGATCCTCATTATCTGGATGATTGCGCCCATACCTGTTGGGTGTGGACCCTGATTATCTTTTGTATTCAAAGGTATCGCCGCATTGGACCCCAGTTCATAATGGGGTGGCAACATCGCCCGTAAAATATTCGTTGCAGGGGGGGTCCAGGGGAGCCCCCCCCCGCCACAACGCCCCCGAAGCTAAGAATAGATATAAAATTGCCTTGTAAAAGTATAGTAATTTCTAGTCAATCTGGGCCATTCATCAGTCGAAGATCTGATGGTAGAAGTTATGTTTAATTTAGGGTTTTTTCCCTAGAAGGCAACCCCTCACTATATATGAGGGAATTATATTGCGTCTATGTATATCTGTATTTTGAGTGAGGAAGAGAGAGGAGATTGAGAGCGAAGAGGGAGTTATAGCGGATCTGTTGTAGGTTGTATCTCTTCAGTTTGCTGGATAATATAATAAAAGAAGGACTGGCTGTTTCTCCGTGGACGTAGCCCAAACTGGGTGAACCACGCATATTTGTGTCTCTCTTGTTTTATGCATTTTCTGTGTTTATATTTCTGCAATATTTTATGTGTTCCATTGCTCTGTAATATATAATTTTCTAACAATTGGTATCGGAGCCGAAGGTCTATTTGGCTGATAAACTCGCAGGAGAGAAGGGTTCTTGGTTCGAGTGGGAGCAATGGCGGAAGATGGTAGGTTTAGGGTCGAAAAATTCAATGGCCAAAACTATCAGCTGTGGAAGATGCAGATGGAAGATTATCTGTATCAGAAAGATCTATACCTACCATTGAGCGGAACGAAAAAGAAGCCGACAAATATGACAGACACAGAATGGAATATTCTCGACAGAAAGGCACTTGGAATAATACGGTTGTGCCTAGCGGCGTCGGTAGCATTTAATATTTCAAAGAAAACAACAACAGAGGGTTTAACATCGACATTGGCCAAACTATATGAAAAACCCTCGGCGTCAAATAAGGTATTCCTTATGAAGCGTTTATTTAATATGAAGATGTCAGAAGGTGGATCTGTTGCAGACCATTTAAATGATTTTAATACAGTTACAAATCAGTTAAGTTCTGTAGGGGTAACTTTTGATGATGAAGTTAGGGCTCTGTTATTTCTATGCTCATTGCCAGAAAGTTGGAATGGTTTAGTTATGGCCATTAGTAACTCTGTCTCTAGATCTAGTACTTTAAAGTTTGATGATGCTGTCGGTGCAATCCTTAGCGAGGAAATGCGATGGAAAAGCTCCGTTGAGACATCGGGTAATGCTTTGACTGCAGAGACTAGGGGAAGAAAAATGGAAAGAGGAAAGAGCCCAGGATATCGCAGTAAGTCAAAAAAAGGCAAATCCAAGTCCAAATCGGAGATAGTGTACTGGAAATGCGGGAAGAAAGAACACCTGAAGAAAGACTGCAAGTCTCAGAAGGGAAAAGAAGGAGACACGTAGTAAGAAACTAATCATGAAGCGAATGTAACAGGTGATGTGTTGCAAGATGCTTTGATTCTTTCACTAGAAAATATTATTGATGCCTGGGTGGTAGATTCAGGGGCCTCATTCCATGCCACACTTGATAAGAAA
>APFE031100579.1:142832-153630 GCA_000404065.3 Pinus taeda
GGGGGGTCCAGGGGGTGGCGGGGAGTTTTGGGGGCAGCGCCCCCGAAGCTAAAAATAGATGTAAAATTGCCTTGTAAAAGCATAGTAATTTCTAGTCGAACTGGGCCGTTCATTAGGCGGAGATCTGACGGTAGAAGTTATGTTTAATTTAGGGTTTTTTGCCCTAGAAGGCAACCCCTCACCATTTATGAGAGAATTGTATTGCGTCTATGTATATCTATATTCTGAGTGAGGAAGAGAGAGGAGATTGAGAGCGAAGAGGGAGTTACAGCAGATCTGCTATAGGCTGTATCTCTTCAATTTGCTGGATAATATAATAAAAGAAGGACTGGTTGTTTCTCCATGGATGTAGCCCAAACTGGGTGAACCACGTATATCTGTGTCTCTCTTGTTTTATGCGTTTTCTATGTTTATATTTCTGCAATATTTTATGTGTTCCATTGCTCTGTAATATATAGTTTTCTAACAATACCATGGATCTTTTCATATAGTCTTCATCATCTGGATGGTTGTGTCCATGTCATAGATTCATGTCTTGATCTCAGATATGTATATGTATATGTGTCCTTGATTTGCAGGTCTCCTGACAGTGCGTGTCCTCGTCCTTGCAAGAGCTCGTAAAGCATCTCAGCCATCACTCCACGTTCTGTCTTCATGCTTTAGGGGACATCTGTTACACAGTGTTTTGTCATGCCTCTTGCACTTCCCTGTGACATACCCCAAAGTGCCTGAAACATGACCATTATACAGTATACTCATCCATGTATACTGCTCAGATCCCTCCTAAGACTTTGTTTGGAAAATGCCTTGAGCTTTCCCTGAAGAAATAGCTCTTAAAACCCTAAAATGAGGATCATCGCTCTTATGAGGCTTAAAACAGTGATGGTCGCCTATTGCACTGTACTTAACCAGCAACGGCATCGCTCTGTTCCCTTGCATACTCGCGATGATCCCAAAAAGGTAATTTTCCCAAAGAGAATGAGAAGCCTCACGATCTAGAAGCTTCCAGAGCGACGAGCTAGAAGTTGTCTTGCATAGATGAGGTCGAATCCTCTCACCTTGTGATCTGATAATGAGATCTAAGACAATTATTGAAGTATTACAGACTCATGTGCATGGATATGCCTATGTTACTTTGTGCAATGGATCGATAAGATTGCGAAATACATAGACAATGAAGCAGTTAAAGAACATAATAGACAACACACATAAACACACAGTTTAATAAGGAGTTCACCCAACACTCTTGGGCTACGTCTCCTAGTCCAGCCTTCAATGGTGACCTCTCTATTATGTCTTCAAAAACAGAGTTTTACAAAAGTATGAGCTCAATTTGAGTCTCAACACACAACAGTTACAACAGCAAGAGTTTTGCTTGAACCCCTCAAGCCTCTCTGAGTACACAGACTCCCTCTATAACTCTCTGTCTCTGTCTTTGCTCTGTCTTAGCACTGCCTGCCCCTGTCTTCTGTCTTCTGTGGCTTTAAAGCCAATCTGCGTTATCTATTCGTTTCTCCTTCTTGGGCTCTCTGGCTTCCTGACCTCTGTCCGCTCAAATCCCCCTCTGAGCATTAGCAATCATTGTTAAACGCTTTTAGGGATGGTGGCCACCTGTTCTGTAACGGAATGGGTCATCGATGCCTTCGAAATCCCAAAAACGGTCGTTTCTTGTTTATACAGAGAAACGCTGCAAAACACAGAAAAATCCGCCAAAATACTGTTCATCGGACTTCAAATATTATAAATCTGCCTTATAACTCCTATCGGGTCTGCTTTTATATCGACATCGCATCTCCACCGTTGATCTGGGAGATCCAGATCCAACAGTTGTGGTTCATTTCGGGCGGCTTTTCCGTACGGGGGTTAACCACCCGATGAGGGTGGTTTTCTCTCTCCTTAGCCTGGACACGTGGCAGCCAATGTATGGGATCGGGCAGAGCCTAGCCCAAACCACTTATCACCTTTGGTCCTCTCGAAATCCCGCTTGTTTCCTTTGATTTAAAAAATACATTAAACACTGGAAAACCCCGTAAAATGGCTTTATCGAACTTGAAATTGTATATAACAGCATTAATAAACCCTTTCAGGTCCGGTTTCATTGCATCAGCTTTTTCCTTTGTATTTCGTTTATTTAATGAAAATGCAAAATACAAAGGAAAACCCTGTTTTCCGGATCTAAAAATATATATAATATCATCTATATTTTCATCGGGTCCGGCTATCGCAAATCATATTTATATCGACCTCGCTCTATTGAAATACTCTGATGCGATGTGGCGATCACAATCGCATATCGCACATATCCTGAGCCGATTGTAATTGCTCCTCTATGTTTGCCGATTGCGATATCGCACGTTAACATGGGTCGTCGATCTGCGGGCTTGATCAACGGTCCTCATTGACCCGGGTTGATCACGATCGCAACTGTCATGTGATAACCCCCGATTGCCTCCGCTTGCCATCGTCAATTGCGATTTGCCGATCGGATCTGGACCGTTGATCGAGCAAATCCAACGGCTCTAATGCAAAGTTATTTTAAGCCTCCGATAAGCCTTATTTCTATGATTTCTTCATGTTTTTGCCTCTCGATAGTGTAATCCGACTTTTTGAAAATTTCTTCTCATGCGATAGTTTCAAGTGTTTGAAGACTTAGAGGGTTTTCTAGGATCCATTTGGATCATCTTGGCCTCTTGGTCTTATCCCTATGAGCTACTTCCTTGAGATGAGGGCCTAATCCTATCTTTGGAGAAGTCCTGACTCCCTCTCCCAGCCTATAAATTCATCCTCTCCCATTCCCAAAAGGTTGGTCTATGTCTATTTGCACCCTTATGCTAAGCTTATGCCTAGATTTTATTCATTAGACTTGGAGAAGGAGTGCTTGGAGAGTTCTTGGCTTGGACTTGGATTACCACTCAAGGAGAACCTTTCAACATCAAGGCTTTGGTTGTAAGCTTCCCTTTATTTCCTAATAACATACAACTGTTGGTTCAGCTTCCCAAAATATATATGTTCATGTATTATTTAGCTTAACATTCCTTAATTAGTTAAGTTGGTTGTTATTGGATTTGCTATTGGTCTTGGCATGCTTTGTTGTCTCTTGATCACTTGTGCAGGTACATAAACGCTAAGAGAAGCAAGAACAAGTCCGTGACACAAGCAGTTCGAGGCCCTCAACAAAGGAAATCGGAATAGCATCAGAACGAGGTAGGCCATCTCTTTATAACCTAGGAAGATGTCTAGTTGATTGTCACTTCGGTTGCTAGACCCACTCATTGGGCTAGAGGGATCGTCTCTGTCCGCAGAGAGGATTAACCTTGACAACAACTTCTTCCTTCAGCTATTTCACACTTCGTTAACAGCGTTGAGCTTGTTGAAAGGCAAACCGTTCAATTTGTTCATGCCACCAATCTTGTAGTTCCTGCTTAAGATCCTCGACACCATATTCCAAATCCTCTTGGAAATTTCAAGTCCCAAAAACGGAACCATTTGTTGGCGGAAAAATAATAGAAGGATTGAGACCTTGGGTTCAGGCATGGGGGCCAACAAAAGTTACGTTGTGGTCAACGTTGGCATTTTCACCTTATCCAAGGAAAATAAGGCGTGTCACCACCTTAGTTAGTTAAGGGTTGGAATATGGTATCAGGAAGAATCACATGGAAGATATCAATGCCAAAAAATCGAGAAGTAGACCAATTAAAACCCAATCATAACATATCAAATTCATGAAGAGAAAGAACATCATACAGGTGCAAACATATTAAAAAAATTAAAAGCCACATAAACCCACACACACAGTACTCGTGTATCTCTGTAATCTCTTCTTCTATTAACTCTGGCAACAGTACAACATTACATCTGCCTCAAAAGCCTCATAGACAGAACAAGAAACTAACATGAAAGAGCAATATACAATCAAGATAATAAGAACCAGAGCGGGCTCGAATGGCTCAGCAACAGCGTTTTGGCATCATTCCCATCTCTCTCCCTTTGTTTTTCCCCTTGGCCTTCTTTCATATCCCTGCGCTTGCTTGGACTTCCACTCCTCCCTCGGATGCTCCGCCTTTTTCCTCTTTCGGCTGCTTCTACTGCTCGGTTGTTGGGATTCCTTTCCGCTTGGCTATGGCTGCCTAAGCCCCGACATCTCTGGCAATGTTTCCACAACTGCTAGTCTTCGGCGGATCCCTTCTTCTTGTTCAGTTATCTCCCCTGCAACTCCCAATGGTTATCTTTGGCAAAATTTGGTCATCCTTCCAAAGTGTCACCTTGGTTCCCAAAATGAAGGACCCAACAAGCCTACGCAATATGGTTGCTCCTACCCCCAAGTATCGTAACAACCCAAGGCCCAATGCAGGCATGATTCCCATAGCAGAATAATCTATGTTTCTTGTTTTGTGGACTCTTCTAGTTGTGTGGGCAAACTTGTCCTCTTCTAGTGTTTTTTGGTTACTGTTTTGGTTGAATTTTAAGCATGTCTTGCAATTTTGTACCATGAGATGAAGCAAATTTGATCTCTGGATTCCAGGAAACTTAGTTTGTGAAGGTTGTCTTTGTGGACCACTTTTTTTTTAATAAAATGTTATATATTTTCATTTTGATCATCTTAACATTTAAAGGAAGCATTGTAATCAGAGTAGAAGAAGACGCAGGTTTATGAGCTAGATCTCATGCAGCTACCCTGCTTGCAAGCGTAGATAAAGGGAAGAGTATTTTGATGTAATGATTTTTCTTTGGAAGAGAAAGTACTTCCTTTAAACTCCATAAGCACTACAATGGGCCTGCAAAAGTGAATATGTTATGCACCAAAAGGGACCTATTTTCACGGGCAATACAACGCTTGAAGGTCAACCTAAGCTCTTGTAACAGGGGCTACTCTTTTGTCGAAATCACCTAACTGATTTTGTAAGTGAAAAGGTATGTTCTTCCATCAAAATCGCGTAGGACTTCCACCAGGCTCAAAGTGCTTATTCATTCGTGCCTTTGTGAAAACTGAATCTGAATGAGCCCACTCTTTTCACCACTGAACCAAAACATTTCGATGTAATGATGGCTTAGCATGTGCAATTTGAAGGTATGACATCCCCAGTAATATAAGTACGTTTTAGAGCATTCCCATTACTATAAGTACATTTTAGAGAGACGAGGATTGTTAGTTTTATTCAAACAACATTAGCAGGAATAGAATGAAATATCTAACAATTGTAGAGCTTTTAGGTTTTTTTAACAGGAAAATTGGTTGACCTGCTGCTGGTCACTGAAGAGACTTTGGAGTCATTATTCTCTTGAACCTATACTCCCCACAAGTCTCATTATACCGGTAAACTGAGTTTTAAACCTAGACGGCTACATTAATTGGCAAATGCCTGCCCACACTAGACATGCACCATTGAGCCTAGTGCGAGGGACTATCAAACCATTGTCGAGTTATCCATAAACGTTTATCACAGAAGTTTTAAAAATATAAATAATGATTAATATTTGCGTTATTTTCCAGCACAGCAGTAATTCCATTCCTGGTTTGAATTTTGACATCTAACCGAAACATTTATTTCTACTCATGACTATTATAATGAATAAGTAAACATACGTGCTATCCTGCCACGCCATAGTCGTCGTACGTCTCCCATTGCTTGAAACCAACCCCCATTTGCTCAATCGCTGCTTCTGGCGGGGCGAAGCCTGCCATGGCGATAATACTCTGCAGCTTCCTGTGGTCCAATTTTGGTAAGTGCCGCCATATTTAGAGGTGATAGAGGAGCGACAGAATTTGGTTTTAGAAGATGGTAGCGCTATATTTAGAGCAAGTAAACCGGATGCCCCCATGACTGTATGTTGCAAGGACGCCTCCGTCGCATACATGTTTCTACACGGATTCTCATCTGTCTTCCACAAATGATCATATATAAATCATTTTTGCCATTGATTATATATAAATCATTTTTTATATTACAAGTGGGGCATTAGAGTTGAGTGTGGTGATTAATGTGATAAATTATTTTATATATATGGAATTAGATTCAGAGCGGCTTCTTTTTATGTATATGTTTTTGAGATAGTTTGTTTGTTTTTTGGTTTGTTTTTTGTTTTTTTTTTTTATTTGTAAATTTGGTATGACTATATCTTTAATATGTCTTATCAATTTAAAATTTAGTGGACTAAATTTGTACACTTGGCATGATTATATCTTCAACATGTCTTATATATTACTCTAGGGTGGGGAATTGAACCAATGACTTCACATCAAAGAGTGTTTTAACAAAACACCAATGACTTCACATCAAGGAGTGTCTTAACAAAACACTAAATTTGTACACTTGGCATGACTATATCTTCAACATGTCTCATATATCACTCTAGGGCGGGGAATTGAACCAATGACTTCACATCAAGGAGTGTCTTAACAAAACACCAATGACTTCACATCAAGGAGTGTCTTAACATCCCCAATGACTTCACATCAAGGAGTGCCTTAACAAAACACCAATGACTTCACATCAAGGAGTGTCTTAACAAAACACCAATGACTTCACATCAAGGAGTGTCTTAACAAAACACCCGTTACTGTCTATCCAAAACCCCATAGACATTTTTAAATGAGTTTTTATTACAAATTGTATTTATCATTTATATGTTTTAAGATGGATTTTGTATCTATATTTATAAATAATATTTATTATAAAAAGATCTAACTCTAAATTAATTATTAATTAATAAATAATAAATAGATATATTCATAAGGATATACTCAAAAACTAATATAATAATTAATAAAATAAATAAGTATTGCATTTAATTAATCTTTAAATTATAATTATTATTATAAATATTAATAATAAATCAATAGGGTGTAATTAAATCGTATAAATCATAGGTATTATTATATATATGAATTATTCACAATGCATATTTATGGTGTATAATAACAAATACTATTTTATTGAAAAATATATATATATATTCGTATTATTTTTTGTCTTTCTAATTAATTTAATTCTTAAATGGTAATTGAATCATATCAATTAAGAACAATTTAGAATAACTTATAATGGGTATTGCTTTGTTATTTTTCTTTATTAATATATATCTATAGTTTTTGTCTTTAATAATTTATTTTAATATTTAACTGAAATTATATAAATTAAGAATCAAATTTAGAATAACTTATTAATGGATATTGCTTTGTCATTTTTTTAAATAGAATAGTGTATCACTATAGTATTATTGTAATGTTAATAACAATAATGTTTATAAAAATATTTTATTGTTTATATTTATTTATTTTGTAAGTCAAGTTTATATCTATAGAATCTCTCCTCGCTAAAAGCCATTGGAAATGCAATTGGGAAATTTTACTGCAAGTGCCCAGAAATAGAAGAATATGCCAGAACCACCTATGCACGCATCTGTGTGGAAATGGACTTCAATGCCGGATTCCCAGCTGAAATAAACCTAACAAGTAAAGACTATGTGTGGAACCATAAACTCAATTATGAAAGTGTCCTCTTCAGATGTTGATCCTGCTTTGAGACCGACCATCTAGCCAAAAATTGCCCAAAAGCCTCCCAGAAAAATTCCGCTAGAAAAAACCACCACAGATCTACATGGTGGGAAGGAGCACAAAAAGAACACTACATTGTCGTCAAAGAAAAATACTCTAGAGAAAACTCTAAATCACAAGAAATCGGGCAAGAAAGAAACAACTCTCAAGACAAGTAGGGAGAAAGCCCCGCCCAACAACAAAAAAGTGAACTCGACAACCCCTCAAGCATCAACAGTTATGAGGATTCGAATACCGCGCAAAATAAATCTTCATTTAACAACAAAGCAGATCTCCTAGACCAAACTTCTTCTCTAACTATCTTCAAAAGGACGAACACAATAGATCGCGAAGCTAAGACGCCAATGTCCCAAGAACTAGAAGAGATGAAGGAGATGCAAGATAAAGGAAGTTGGAAGACCATAGAGAAAAAAAAGAAAGCTACAGCACCAATCTCGCCAAGAAATACGAGGAGACAGATAATTAAAAACTAAGAAAATTATAGGTCCAATAGACCAATTTGGTCTCAGTGGACGTTAACCACCACCACCATCATCATCATCATCATCATCATTATATTCATAGTTTCAAAAGGAAATACATGAGAGGAAAAACACAGGTAGTCTCACCCCGACCAAGTTTGTTGACTACAGCCGAAAGCATATGACAATGAAAAAAAAACAAAGAGAGACACAATCCACAATTTTAAGGCCATAGGCCCCAGTTTACAGACAAAACATATAAAACACATGTATCCATGCTAGTCGTCAGAGGTGATGGAGGTTGGGTTGTCTGGCATTGTACCAGGAGGTGGCAGAGGACGAAAGGAGCATTGGACATCCTCCTCGAAATGGGCTATTAAGGCCTTCAGTTTCTCAACCTTCTCTGATAGCAAATTTTTGTCGCGCCAAATCACCACAACACACTCCTGGGTATAACATTGGAAATAATGCATTTTGTTCAAAGTTGTTATCAATTTGATTGCTCCTCATGTCTAAACCGCATTTAATTCTCCAGACAATCCATAATTGAATGAACCACATCTCGGCAGTGCTCCATGCAGCATCCTTGTCATTAATCACGGCCACCCTGACTCACCGACACACGACGTCTGAAACCACCATGACGAACTAAACCCCCTCGTTGTAGAACGGGCGGAGCGAAGTGGCCCCGACTCCCAGTTGAGCCCCCGTGTCTACCACCTCGAGTTGTTGGCCTCGCGCGGCCACTACCTTTGCCTCATGAAGTCATGCAACTCGATCCCTTTGCACTTAGACCTTCTGGACTCCCTCCACCACTGTTAGACACTAGCTCAAGCAGAGGTCGGGACTTAGCCATGCCTAGCCTACCCAAATTAGGCGGCACCTGGGAAAAGGATCACCCTGAGCGAGGAACCAAATGCATGCTTGAAACCCCAACACCACCTAAGCAAGACGAAAAGAACCCTTCCAATACCTCCCAAACAATCCTCGTAGGGTTCACGACCCCCAGATTTGACTGAACCTCCTCTCCCTTCGACACCATGCACCCATAGCTTACAAAGCTATTTCCCAACTTGAACCAATAACATACACCCCCCTGAAGCGACCCCTCATAATTCCAGCAAACCAAGACCCACAATAGGTTCACCAATGGCACGGCCCCACAAACCAGGACCCTGTGAACCGGCTAGGGAGGCACACTTCAATACTCCCACTCCACCAAAGGAAAATTCGTAACCAACCCAGACTGAAACCACACCAAACAAACCAGAAGCCACATAAAACCACCCTCATCAAATGCACATACACCACGTTCCTTGTAGACTTGCTCTTGTCAAGCCCAATTCGGCAATTGCCAGCTACCCACACCCACCAGCAAGGGTAGAACCTTCTATGACAATGCCAACTCTTCGACCTGCCTGGAGCACCTCTGCAATACCCTTCTCTTCTCCCAGCACTCCACACAAAGGATCCAAAAATCTCTCCTCTGCAGAATGACCATCAAACACCCCCGCCATAACGTTAATGCGTTCACCACCCTCTGCAAGACCCAATGTAACTTGAGGTTTCCCACGCTGGTATTTATTGTCTCTCGTACACAAGGTAATATGGGAGGGTCATGAGGCCAGCTTGCCATCCTATAGCCACATGCTTACCATAGGCGCCCACACGTTCTGTAAGGATCTGCGGTCCTTGGCACGCCCACCCGATGTGCGACTTAGCTTGTTGGTGAACAAGTGAAGGTGAAATGCGAAGTGCGAAGCTCTACGACCAAAATGTGTGAGGGACAAGTTATAATGTGCATTAGAGGAGAGAGCAATGGAGTATATAGCTTGGGGATCGTGGGTGCTCAACCCATGGGCCGACCTACGACTTAAGCAAAGGCCGACGGACATAATGGAAGAATTTGCAATGAGGTAGGGGCGTTACATTACATGGTGGACAAGTCGGCTTGGGCAGCCAACTCGCCCAACCATCCATATAAATACAACGAAGGCAAAGTTCATTTGGACATCGAACTTTCAGTCAAGGAACTCGAGCAAGGAGAAGTGCAAAATTTATAAGTGAAGCCGCAGTGAATAAGGTGAGGCGCAATTCTATGCACCCAGCCTTGGGCAAGGCCACACGGAGGTAAAAAATGCATGGGTCTTAGTCTTGGGTGAGAGCGCAGGCAGGAGCGCCTGTCGTTCGGATGAAGGAGCGTGGGTGAGACTTGGTGAAGTCGCCTGACGTGCAAACATAACACGGTGGTGTTGGTGAGACTGTCATGCGAAGGAGAAACAAGGGTGTCTTGGTGACTTGGTGGAGTCACCCACCCATCGTGCACAAGGTTCGGTTGTGAAGTGTGGTAGGCAGCTCATGTGAGGGCAGGCTCATCCAGCTTGGGAAAAGAATCTTGGTTATCACGCAGAGGTGTGAGAAGTTTTAATTTTGGCTAAGTATGAAACTTGGTGTTTCCCAAGTATACTTGTAAAGCTTTGTAACATTGAAATATTGTATAATATGTTATTCGAGCATACTCAATGTTCAGGGAGTTGCCCCTCCCTTTATACTGTGCAATTGTGTTCTCTTGTATAATTGCTGATGATAATGAATGTGTATGGGTGTTCATTGGTATAAAGGAAACATAATAATTACTTGGTTGAGAAACACAAACAAAGTAGGACATATGGTTAGGCATAGTCCATGAACATAAGTATTGGTGAAAAGAAAGTGTTTGGTGGTGCCGCACCTCGCCAAGAGCGGTTGAAAGACTACCGCCAGCTTGGGGGCGTGACAGTTG
>APFE031100579.1:188838-200798 GCA_000404065.3 Pinus taeda
CAGCAGAATATCCAACTGTATCGAGTTGTCAAAGCAGGACAACTCCTTCACCAGGGCAAGTGGCTCACCAGGGACCAAGTGCAGCAGAAGTTCCCTCATCTCATGGAGGAACTCAACGTGATGGGGACCATTGCTTCCTAAGGGGGGAGGAATGATCCAGGTGGATATTGGTGGCCACCTGCTAATTCCACGTGGATCCCTCTAGTGCTTCTTTCAGTTCTTTCAGTTTCCTTAATTATAGCACAGTTTACTATTTTTAGCATTTTTTTCGGGTCCTAAACTTCCGGAGCCGTTTTGAGGCCCTAAACGATGTTTTTTTGGGAAATCTACCACCAGCGATTTATTTGTCTAAAAATCGTCTTTTCCGTCATAGTCCTTGGAGAGATCTTTCCAACGGGCTATCATGCGCGTCAAACGGAGATAAGACGATCAATTTGCGACCCCGGGAAGTTGATGTACCAACTTACCCAAAAACGGGGCCCACAATTTGGCGTTTCATCTTCCAGGGTTAGGTTTTGGAATGTGAAGGGTTTTTCCATTGTTTCTCAACAATAAATAGGCCTTCGAGCCTAATTGTAACACAGTTCAGAGGCATGTAGCCACACATCTCTTCTCAGAGATAAGCTACCATCGCCCTAGCTGGTTTATTTCCATTTCTGGTTGTAAGCATATTTCAGTATTTTCCATTAATGAAATGAAGTATTATTTCCACTGCATCTTTGTGTATATGGTTATCTCTGTAATTTGTTGTGTTCCTGTTTAAGTCTGGATCATTCGCATGTTATATCTCTCAGGGAGGATTATGAGGGGAGGTCCACTTATATGAGGTTATGGAGATCAGATAGTGGATAAGGTGATACTGATAGGATGCAAACTGATATTTATTGACTTGGTTTTAGACGACGACATCCAGGAATGTATAAGGGCATCCAACGGTGTGCAACGATATGCAAAGGGGCACGAAGGTGCATAGTGATGTGCAAGGTCGCACTGGGGTGTAGGAGGAGTGGTTCACATTGCAATGCATTTCTTTATAGTGTGTTGGACGCATTGATACAAGAGGGATACCAACTGATCCAGGGTGATGCAACACCAAGTAGCAAGGTCTAGCGGTGCATAGATATCTACAATGCAGTGCAATTGTATTCCAAGGGGCATGGAGATACATGGCTATATGCATCAACATGCGGGGTTATATTGCGGATCAGGAGAGTGTTTCTAGCAGGGAGACTACTTGACGAGAGCATTAGGCATGCCATTGAGGGGGACATACCCAGGTTTGGAGAGTGGTTCAGTCACGGGGCCGGTCAGGAGTGTCTACATGGGTTCTCAACCATACCTACTAGAGCCCAAGCATCTCTCACTCACTGGCCTTATAGGTAGTTGAGGGGAGCCTTGTTGTGTCCGATCGAGGCCTACATTGTGTGTAGCAGGGACTTGGAAGACTTGTTTGAGATGAATCTATGAGATTCAGTGCATCAGGGGTACGATAGGGATTCCCTGATGGAGGAGTAGGGTCAGTATGCGAGTTGGCAGCCACAGGCTAGGAGATGAGATGATCTTCTGCAGGTGTAGTATATCATTCATCTCTGAGCCCACACTTGGGGAGTTGATCATTGGGGAGACATGTGCCTCAACTTCAGTATGTCTTGTTGGGATCTTACATGAGCAAGGGATACCATGTATAGATGAGGTAATTTTCTAGTGGGTATCCGGGCTCTAGATGCTACATTGACACATTGCCAAGGGTGCAGATGGAAAACTTAGTGGTGATGATTGGCTGGAGTAGGAGAGATCTACATACACTAAGTCAATCATGGGAATCAAACATTTGTCTATTAGCAACATTCAGGGATTAGATGTATGGCATGTGGGGTTCCTAGTGGACATCGATACTACACAGTGGCAGGCGACATGAGTTGGAAGCGATGGGATTTCAATTTGGCTTTGGTTTCCAGGGGCCCATTGGGGTAGTATACCACCTTTCTCTGGAGGGATCACAAAGATGACAATGACTGGATGACATCTCCCTTGGGAGGCCAGGTTGGGGATCATCAGGATTATCACTCTGGGTAGAGGAGAGCTTTCAGTATTATTGTTTCGATCAGATATTGGATGAGGATTAGTAGATGATGGCTTTGATGGGATGCCCTGGTAGGATAATCTTCAACACTATAGAGTTGTCCTTTATCGGGGTTGTGGCAAAGGATTACGAAAGTGGATGGATCTACAGGATCACGAGGGGGTCGCAGTCATGCCCTGACTGCCAGAACGCCTACACGTTGACCTCACTTTGAGATTAGTATGGGGAGCTACAAGGCAGAGCAGTTGGGTCACAAACTTAGGAGAGAGGGTTCCCACCAAGGAAGGACATCCAGGCATTATGTTGGGTCTCAGTTTGCAGCAAGCATGATAGCTCTCAAGGACTTCCTAAGATGGGATAACACTTCATATGGGTGGTCTTATGGCCAGGGGGGTGTGCTTGGCCCCCACCTACACTATGCCATCACGTTCCAAGAGAGGAGGATACATTATGAGTATTATGGGTAGTTGACCATAGTCAAAGTGGCGCAACGTCAACATGGTGGTATCCTTTTGAGATTAGCATGGGACCCAAGTATTATAGGGCTTGACAGTTCAACCACCTTTAAGGGTGAGCTGGTATATACAGGCAGAGGTCATGCAGATCTTCTATTAGGGTTTAGTTCTAAGGAGAGTATTTGGTCCCCTAGAGATTCACCGATGACTCAATGACACATTTGGGACCCTAGTATTATTTTCAATGATAGTTGGGTCAGTAGGGAGAGAGAGCTTGTTCGAGCATTGCTTGAGGACAAGCAATTTTTGGCGAGGACGACTGTAATGTCCCCAATTTCATTCATCTGAGGAGGTTAACGAAGATTTTGCGGGAGGCGCTAAGCATAACACAATTTTGAAATTCAGGCATTGAAGACAATTTTGATATGGGAAGCATGAGGACTTAGGAGAATAGGAGAAATTTCATCCTTGGTGGAATGTGGGGACCACAAAAAGGAAGCAATTTGACCCTTGGAAATAATTCGCACTTGTGGAGGAAGAGAGAGAAAGAAAAGGGGGGTGCGAGTTAGTGGAAAATGGGGTCCACCAATATAAAGAGGGCCAACTTCTATAAATAAGGAAAGGAGGCCTCCATTTGGTATCTTTTGACAATTAAATTTGAACAAAAGTTTTCTTGAGTCATTTAGCCAAGTAAACCAGTGTTGTTTAGCACGAGGAATTCCCAAGCGAGAATTCCAACCTCTCTTTTGATGGACTTTGAGTGCCACCCTAAGAGGGAATTTCCGAGCTTATTGGGGGGGAATTTCACTAGAGTTCACGGGACATCTCAATTCATTCTTCAACAAGTTTGAACTTCCAAGAGGACGCAGGATCAAAATCATACCACCGAGCTAAGTGAGTTTCAAGGGGTTATTTGGTCAGAGGATTTGGGAGAAATTTCACTAATGGTGGACCAACAATTGTGGAGGATTTCAGGGTTGGAAGTTGTTGTTCGGGGGGGATCCAAATTCATCGTTTTGGGCTTGCATGGAAGTGTCACTGGGCATAATTTGCAGGTTGGATTCTTCTCTCTTGTGCCGGGTTTGAGAAGAGATTTCTCTCAGTTCTTCCCAAGGGAAATTAGAAGGCCATTCTACAGTTGATTGAGGAGGGATAAGCGACATATTCAACAACTGTAGTTTGTGGAGGACGCAGTTCCTACCAGGGAGGGCATAACACTGTTGGATAATTTCAGGAGGTCAGAATTAGCCCAAAAAATTCATGGGTTTTATTGGTAAGGAGTCAAGTAGTCTACCCCTAATTTTGCAGAATTTTTGGAGGAGTTTTGGTGCCTCAAACAATGGACTTATTGGGCAGCTAGTGGGGGAGGAGTGAGCTTAAATTTTGGGTCTCGGTTGGTGGGTATAATTTTCCAAAACCCTTTATGGGTTTGTGGTGGAGAGTCCAAGATTAATTTGGCGAAATTTTCTAAGCACTTTTGGAGGCTCAAACATGAGTTTCTTCTAGCGAGTAGTTGCAAATTTTCTTAGGTCAGCGCAAAGTTTGAGGAGAAATCATTTCTTTACATCTGGGGCAACGTTTTTCTCACCTAGAATTGCCTAGCTTGCTTTGGCAAGATGAGGTGCACACATTCTATATATTTATACTCTCCTCTTGATAGTAAAATGGCTTAGTTTGGTGCAATTTTATGGGTGTTTAATTGTTGTCTAAATATTTCTATGTTGTATGTGTATTTTTATTTGTTTTTCAATGTTATTTACTTTTTGGAACATTACATTTGACGAAATGCCTTCCATGTTCTAGGAAGTCTACATCCATTTTTGCCTTCAAACTTGTATGTATGGTATTTTGATGATGCCATTATTCATTCTGAGAGGTTGCAGGAAGTTCTAGGTAGTGGTGTGGAGGTTAACATGGAATCTAGGCTCAAGTCTCAGGACCACGTGCTCCTAATCAAGAAATTTGGGTTGCAACTGCAAGGATGCAGGCTTGTGCATGCAGTTGGAGGCTCCCGACTGCATGGATGCCTTGTTGTGGGGGTGGTTGAGGACCCAAGTTAGAGATAAGGATTTCCAACTCAATTTTTGGCCACCTAGGGTGGTTACTCAGCCTCTAAGTGACATGTAGCCCCTATAGAATGTTATGAGATTTCAGTTTGTCTAGCGTGGTTGACCCCACTTCTTTATTGGAATTTAGGACGTTGGTTCATGTCATAGTAGCTCCTCCTCTCATGTTTACCCCGACAGGCGGGTGAAACTGGGTAAATGTGGGAGGAGTGGGTTACATAAGTCCTGATTAGTTGGATGACTAGCTTTTATGATACATTTGCAAGTTCCAGAAACATCTACCCCTTTTCCCATATCTGGATGCACTCAATGATAGAGACTTAAAAAGGTAACCTGGATACTTGGTCCATCCAAGATCCATCCTGTCGTAGATTCAAGTGTGGATTTTTTCCTGCATTTAAACTTAAAAGATGAGAAAAATTCAAGGGATTTGACTAGAGCTTCCTTGAAGTAGGGCGTTGCCTAGAACACCAACTTTACTGGGATGAAACCCATTTCTAGGCACTGAACGTTCAAGTGTCATACTTATCCATAACACATTCAATGGATCTATCAGCTAGCCGGATACCATATACTGAAACAAACTAAAATATAGTTGATACCTCTATGACTTCATATATTACAACATCATACATAACCACAAAATTGATCTCACTAACCTCAAAAAAATATTATCAAATCTAACTAATTTATCATAAATTACACAACAACAACCATAACCCTTTATCAGGAAAGATAATCAATAGCCTTCAACAACAGAGATCCATGATATTCATAGCATAACAAATAATCGATATCACAAATTGTGATAGAGTAACTGACCACATCACACTATCATACATAACCATGTAAATACCTCTGCAACTCATGAAAATACAACAAATACAAGGATCTGCAAGCCCCTCGTATCCATTAAAGCATTTATAGAAAGTATTCATCATAAGCAAATAGGAATATGACATTCCTCCATTAGCAACACTTATGCATACATTGTCATATCACATAATAAACATTATTCAACATTCATGAAGCAACACATATAAAAGTAAATATACTTATCTGATTAACTCGAATGACTGGTAACTATGGGAGGGACTTCAAATTTCCATCCAACCATAGACTAGCTACACTACAATATTTCTTGTAGCTGACCACCCCTAAGCCAAATTCAATGTTTGAGGAGTTAAGTGCTTAACGAAATTTCACACCAATACAAGTCAAGCAGATGAGAGAAAGAGTACAATGTCTAGGTGGTTTATTAATTGCTTCGAGCAGTAAGCACCACAATGACTCTTCTGCCTCTCTCAAAAATAGTGTTAGAGCCTAAATCTGCCTTGAGCTGAAGGAAGGCCAAATTCAGAGTAACCACAAACCACGCTCAGTCTGGTAGCTAGCCCTACCAGAACAGGAGAGGGCTCTCTCCGGGTCACGCTCAGTGAGAGAAAATCAATGGGGTTGGAGATGACCGAAATAGGAAACTGATTTTAGGATAGTAAACAGATATGAAAGAGGTAATTTGATGAATGACTGAATTTTCTGGGCTGTAAGGGACCAAAGGAACACCTGAGCTGGGAAATTAAATCAAGGACACAGAGTATTTCATGAGGAAAGATAGGCAGGATGTTTAGCAGTAAGATTGAAGTAATATGGAATGAAAATATTGTTAAGAGGTTGAAAAGGGCATAGCAAATGAATCATTTTCAGACAGAAGAATAAACATATAGCATGAATACCTTACTGAGGCAGAGCAGTGAACTGGATTTCGCCTTTCTTACTTTAAAGCATTCAACTGGAAATGGTTATGAATGGACTGTATAAAACATAAAAAATACACATATGAAATAGAAATAAGAAACATTTGCTAAACATCATACCACATGAATCTCATGAATCAGAGCTGCATCATTTTATTAATTCCCTGGCCAAAATGTGCAGTGCAGAGCTGAGTTTTCTCTCCCACTGCTCCCAGAAATTCCAACCAACCCTTTGCAAATGGTTTTGCATACAATAAATAGAATATTCCATTGGGAATTAGAACAACCCATAGTTGGGGAGTTTTTCAAATGATTACAAACTGGAAATGGAAAGCCAACCATTAGTTACAGGTGCAGCGTTACAAAAATGACAAATGGCTTGGGTGACTGCTCGCCTTCCTTTGCCACTTGGATAGAAGCCCAACTTTAGTGAAAATACTTTTTAATCATTGCCTTAGTTGCTGAGAAAAATATAGTGTAAATGAGCGAGCCCACTTGGAGAAAGTCACGAATCAAAATGTTGCGGAGCGGAAGTGATTTTGGCCTTTGGGTCCCTGTGCGCCGCGCCAAAAGCTATATTTTCCGCGCCACTTTGGAGGAAATTTTGAGGTACCTTCTGGAGTCCAAATTGTGCCCAAGTATGCTTGTTGGAAATCCCTATCTGTCTACTTTCCAACCCAAGTGGAATTTCTGAATTTGGTTCTCATTTGCCCCTCCAAAACTTCATTCTCCCAAGGCTGCTTCCTGCGTGTCAAAATAGGGGCAGAGAGGTCATTTTTTGAGTGTTTTTGACCTCCTGGGGACTCAAAACTTGCCCAAAATTCTTGCCCATGCACCAGAAGTCATGATTTTTCATGCTGAATCCAAAAATGCAAACCATTTTTGATTTGGAGCTCCCAATCCTAAGCGTCGCGCCAGTGTTCAGCGCATAGAGCCTGTGCGTAGCGCTTTTTACAGGAGACATTTGGAGGCCTTTCTGGTGTCCAAATTGGGTTCAGGATAGCTAGTTGGAAAGGTATTTGAGTATGATTTCCAACCCAACTAGAATTTTTCAATTTGGAGTTCATTTTCCCTGTAAAAAATCAAATCTCCCAAGACTAGTCAAAATGTGCCCAGTGAGGCTGCCTCAAGGCCGAGTGCTGTTGCAGTCAACTTTTGAAGGTGTTCCTCAACTCCAAATTGAGCTCATGATAGCTCATTAGAAATATCTTTGTGTATAGTTATCATTTTACTCATCAAGCAAGTCATTTGGCTAACCAATCTAGGAGAAAACTTGATTTTCCCAAGGTCACTCTAGAGGTGCATCAATTCTCCCAAGGAAATTGTATTTTTGACATTTCTCTAAAACCATGACACATGTGTAAAAAGTGAACGAGGTTTTTCTTCCTTGGCCTATTATGGACAGAAACCTCTCTCAAGTTTCCAAAATTCATCCTTTCTTGCCCAGAAACATCATTTGAGTGAATTATTGAACCTTCCTCTAGCCTGCAAGTATTATTGAAGCACTTTGAGAACAACAATTTGCAAACCCTAGACCTGCTAACTCTTTGCTGACCAAGAGATTAGAACAGAATTGTAAATGACCTTTAAAATGATTTGACAAACAGATCTAAACCAACAGGATAAGGCATGAAGGGAAATGACTGACAAGACCCTTCCGTCAGATTATGGCATGCCCCTAGCGGAATGCAGCTGAGTGAATGGAGCGAGACTCCTAAAAATGAAATGCAGAAAGAGTTTTGATCTCTAACGGAGGACTGACAAGACCGACTCTAACATTGGCTCCAATAGGGATGGTAGCTCCAGCTCCTTGGAGGTGCCAAGAATTGCAGATCTTTGGGAGAGAAAACAGTGCCTTCGTCCATTGGGCTATGGAGTCAAAACACGGAAACTGACATTATGCAGACGTACTCTGACTGAAGACTCAAACTGAAAACCATAACAAAACTAGACATGACTAAATCCTAACTAACAAACTGGAAAGATGCTCATATTTGAGCTTATTCAGCAAACCTACCCTAATTACTCTTTCCACCACCAGGTCAAGTGCGATGGAACAACCAATGCAACCAGGTAAGCATTATGGCTGATATTGATTTCTTCCCAAATGCTTTCTGATGGGCAGGAAAAGGGAAGAATCAAAAGGCAACTCCCATGGAAACTTGGAATCAAGTTCACTGCTGACAAACTTGCAAAGCATGAATTGGCTGGATGACTTCAAGAATACTACAAAAGGATCTTCATAAGAATCGCCATTGATTTCCATTAACACATTACTGCTCTGGTCCAAGTAATTTTCATAGCTGGATATTAAAATTTTCCTCACATCTGCACTATCTTTCTCTGATGATTGCAGCAAGTGGTCAAAAGGATCCTAAATTTCGTGAAGAACCAAACTCTATTGTTGATTCCAAATTGAACCGAAGCCTCCTTTATCAATCTCCTCATATGACTGCAAACTTTGGTATGGGCTATGAAATGAACAATCTGTTAAACAAGACAATGAAGGTGACCTTTGAAACAAATGATTATCACATTCTCTTTTGTCGCATGGTTAGCTGATGAAGAAGAATTTTTACAGCAAACAAAATCTAACACATGAGCAAAAGGGTCATCAGAAACTTGAGGAGACTGCTGCGATGTATCTATTGAAACTATATGACATCCTATTGGCTGTTCATCTTTTTCTTTAGAGATATTAGAAGATTCTGCCTTATAAACTGAAATGCTTCGTAACAACAGGGTACAAAATCCTCTTGCATCATTAAATCATGTATTTCGGCTGCCTCACCTTCATCTGTAATCTTACCTTGAATTGTGTTTGGTGGCTGCAAATCTGGTTCTGTATCCAAAATGATTTCATCAATCATTTCAGGGGAAGATTTCTTATTAACGACCTGCTCAAAAATTTCGCCATCTGTCTCATCCTCAACATTAAAACTAAGAGATTGTTGATTTCCTACATGCTTTTCATTTGAAGATTTACTATGCAATTTACCCCGCAAAAACTGAAATGATTCAAAACAGAGAGTTAAGGAATCTTCTTGTATTGTTTGATCATATATGCCAGCTTATGTCTTCATGTGCAACCTGACTATTAGTGGCATTTGGGGGCTGGAACTCTGAATATAAGAAGTCTGGAACAAAGTTTTCATCGCCCTCAAGAGGATCCAAATCAAGATTTGTCGATAGCTGATGTCTGATTGCATGGAAATTATCTTTGATGAACTGACATGAATCAAAGCAAAAAGGAAAAGATCCAACATTTACTTCAAAATCTGCTGCACTTTCCTCATCGATTCCATAGCTGATATGCATCGGTTGATCATTGTACTCGAGCTTCTGTAAGCGAACTTCTTCATCCCACAAACTAGCTGCTGATTTGTCTGCAAGATTATCTTCTGTTTGGAGAGCATAATCATCATCATCATACTGATCAAACTGAGGCAAATCATCAGTATAAAACACATCGTCAAGCATACATGTCATATCAACAGGTCTTTCTTCTCCAAGCTGATCTACAAAACAATCCTTATGACTACTGAGATAAGAAACAAAATGTTTTGGATCAACCACTTGTTCATGAACGTCATTTTCATCTTTTGCAGTCATTTTCCTCACCATATCTTCTACTGCACTCACCAAAATGTCAAGATTTTCCTCTGAAGATGTAGTTTTCTCTGGATCCACGTTTTTCATCTCTTCTTCTTTCAACCTTGCCCTTCTGATCAGCAAATGAGCCTCTACATTTACTGCATTGTTTTGCATCTCTTCAAGTGTTGCGACATTCTTTTCTCTCAGCTGAAACTCCATTTCCGGATTAAGGGAACCCGGGTAGTGCAAGAGAGCAGATCCAAGAGGGGGTCTTATATCAACCGGCATTGAATAATAAACTTGATTAAATCTGGCTGGAAACTGTTGTACTATCTCCCCTGGCAGTCTCTTCAGTTGATTATACTCTTCTACGATAAAGAAAAGGTTTTGTCCGATCCTCCACCTGTCAAGAAAAACTTTGATGAACTGCTGTAAATCTTTGATGCTCGCTTCAGGCAGGGCTTTGAACCAACTCTTGACTTTGCCTTGCAAAGAAAGAGCAAAAAGCCTTGTACTGACATCTTCTTCATCAATTTCAAAAAGGTCTAGAAAAGTCTCCACATTCTGCACATGTTGCTCAGCATTGACATTCTTACATTCACCGTCAAATCTTGGCAAGTATAGATCATAGTTTTTGGGGAAAGCATGAAGAACAGAAGGTAAAACAAGAGGTTTATACCTATATGGGATTATAACAGCTGTAGGAATATATACAAGAGCTATGGGATCAGTTTTGTTTTCTTTAGGCTCATCACTTTGCAGAGAATTATCATAAGATGTAGGAAAAGTAAGGAGGCCAGGATCAAAGGGAAACTTAGTATTTACGCTTTCTGAATGGGTCGATTGAAGATTTTGATCACCTTTATCATACAACAAGTTCTAAAAACTTTCAGGATAGCTTCAAAAACAACAAAGAAGTAATTCACAAGAAAGCAGAGTAGGTCCTGAATACCATTCCACTTTGAATTCCTGAACATTGTGTAAGATCCTTCCATTTTCGTAGAGAAAGAGTTAATCCTCTAGTGGAGTCACCATGAAGCACCGATTGCTGGGTTCTTCAGTGAATGGAGTCACCAGGTGAATGATTTCAGCCATCTTCTATCTGATTGTTGTCCACCATCAACCATTAGATCTGAACTTGAGATATGTCCTGGGGCAAGACAATTTGCAAGCAAACCATTTTGTTCCCCAGTGGAGTCACCACTATGTTAGAGCCTAAATCTGTCTTGGGCTGAAGGAAGGAAAAATTCAGGGTAACCACAAACCATGCTCAGTTTGGTAGCTAGCACTACCAGAACAGGAGAGGGCTCTCTCCGGGTCACGCTCAGTGAGAGAAAATCAATGGGGCTGGAGATGACCAAAATAGGAAACTGATTTTAGGCTAGTAAACAGATATGAAAGAGGTAATTTGATGAATGACTGAATTTTCTGGGCTGTAAGGGACCAATGGAACACCTGAGCTGGGAAATTAAATCAAGGACACAAAATATTTCATGAGGAAAGATGGGCAGGAGGTTTAGCAATAAGATTGAAGTAATATGGAATGAAAAGACTGTTAAGAGGTTGAAAAGGGCATAGCAAATGAATCCTTTTCAGACAGAAGAATAAACATATAGCATGAATACCTTACCGAGGCATAGCAGTGAACTGGATTCCGCCTTTCTTACTTTAAAGCATTCAATTGGAAATGGTTATGAATGGACTGTATAAAACATAAAAAATACACATATGAAACAGAAAGAAGAAACATCTGCTAAACATCATACCACATGAATCTCATGAATCAGAGCTGCATCATTTTATTAATTCCCTGGCCAAAATGTGCAGTGCAGAGCTGAGTTTTCTCTCCCACTGCTCCCAGAAATTCCAACCAACCCTTTGCAAATGGTTTTGCATACAATAAATAGACTATGCCATTGGGAAATAGAACGACCCATAGTTGGGGATTTTTTCAAATGATTACAAACTGGAAATGGAAAGCCAACCATTAGTTACAGGTGCAGCGTTA
>APFE031100579.1:241273-325177 GCA_000404065.3 Pinus taeda
TCTATAATAAAGAAACACATCTTGGTTCCCGATATGCTTCTTATTTATGTTTTCATGTTTGAATTTCATATGTGAATGGTGGTTTAAAGTTCATAACTAACTTCCTTCTTTTAACATAAAGATGATTTCTGTATAAGTCTTTGTCCATATACTATTGTATTCTTTGGAGTTGGTTGTTTTACAGGACAAAGGTGTGAAAGGGACTTCAAGAAGGGCTTGGACCCTTGAGGAACTTCTCTAATGTAGGACCTGAGGTATGCCCTTCTTACATTAGAATTTGCTTTTGATAGCATAATGGTTGTGTGAATGTGTGTTTCTCTGTTTAGACAAATTTCAGCCTGCTAGGGTTTCCACCCAAAATCCCTATGGGAGAAAATCCCTCAACAGTGAATGAAAACAATGTATATGTAGGTTATTCCAAACACAGAAGCGTATACACGCATGTTGCACGTTATTGAATTAGCGTATGTACTTTAAGTTGTGATCTAGCTGCTTCTATTTATTGCTGCTGTGTTCTGGGTTCAGTGTTTGGTGTGTGATTTTTTGTACTGTGTTTTGGGTACAACTGTCAGAGAAGTATCTACTTGATTCAGATCTAATTGGTGGAAAGGAGATTGGTTGATTCTTGATGATTGATTGATGTTTATGGATCTAGTCTGGAAATGTATGAAACGTGGTACATTTGGACACATCTTCTCTTCTCTTTTGTCTTGGTCCGGAGAGGTTCAACATAAGGGTTAGACAAGATGTTTAATTGCTATTCACCATCATCTGAAGCTTTTTGAAGTTTCTCGAATTCTTAATCATAGTGTTTATGACATATTCTGCCACTCTTAATTGGTTTATAAAATTGTTGAGTTAAATTTTTGGTCATATAATGAAGTATTTTTCATGAAATCATATCGTCACATGGAAGACGCCACTACCTTAGATGTACTGCACATGGCATCAAGAGATGATAGTTAGAAAATCTTGAATAATTTCCATAACATGAACATGAACACTGAACTTATGTTTAGAGGTGACTAGGACTTACATATAGATATGGCATTATGTTTGTGCTACAAGAGGTTGGCATGATTTGGAATTATTGGTATATATGAAAAGTGTTTTGGCATGATGTTTGATAATAAATTTGAATTGATTAGTGATATGTTCTTTCACTATAGATTTCTCTACAATAGTAATTTGGACTTGACCTGATGTCTATTGATATGATTTGACAATCATTGATTTTTCACGATATCGATGCGATGTGCGCATGATGACTTATGTGGGTATTTAGATATTGGCCTCCTTATTTTTAGCACAATGGTTGAAAGAATGATAGTTGTGATTATGAGAATGACTTGATGAATCCTCTCACTTATATTGCATATCTGAATTTAGACTTTATATGAGCTCTACCTGTCTCCTGGATGGATATATTAATACTTTGATAATGGTGACTTTGATTATGGTCATGATATGGCCTCTAAATGTTGCTAAGATGATTTTTTTGATATAATGACACAAAAGTTATTTATGTAAGGATGATTCTGATTCCTTAGAAAGGCATTATTCTTAGAATCCAGATATGTCTATATTTGACAATTATCTGATGAATTCAGGATGATGAGTTACAATATATGGATTTCATATTAATTATAGTATTTCTTTTATATCCTGATGATGTACTTATCATAGGTGATGATGCTGTGATGATAAAAATAAGAGGGAGATTGATTTTGAAGCCCAAAATGATGTATTATTACATGATGAATTGATGTCTAGAATATGGGAAAGAAATCCCATATTGCATAGTTACTGAAAAATGTTTTTGTAAATCCTTGATATTTTGATTTGAGGTTGTTAAACTTCGAATGGCATCTGACAGTTGATTGAAATATTGTTGATTATGGTTTTGAACAACCATATGTATATATATTATATGCATAGAACCTAAATAGATTCATGATTGAGCTACTTCACTCAAATAAAGTTGCCACCATGATTTGAATATGAAACTACTTGTAAATGCTTAGCAAGGTATTCAATTCAGTAAACATACATGTTTAAGTGATGTACATGTCTTGGAGTTAAAAACAAATGAGTTTTTTAGCTGTTTATGACTCTTATGTGTAATAGAATTAATTCATTTCTTTATTTAACATACTAAAACATATTTGTTCTGAATGAAAACTCAACCAGAGATGCAATAGCATATAATGAAGCAGTTCACCCCTCCTGGGATACATCTGCTGGGTCTAAGGCACCCAAATGGGCATGTCCTTGATTTGATTAAAAGCTCAAAGTGATTGTGAAGATGAATACAAGCCTTAATAAGTGAAATGGACTGTAAAAATGGATTCAAAACACTCAAATCAGTCAAGAATGACTACTGGTTCTCATCCAATGGTTACATGCAACCCTATACAACTCCCAAAATGTTGGGCACTCGTGGCTCCTAGATCAATTCTCAAAGCGCCTCCTCCTACTATGTGTCCCAAACAAACCAAATAAGTCTTTCCAAATTCACACATTGACATTTTAAGAAGTAAATAATTCTTCTTTAAAACATCAAGTAATTTCCTAACGTGCATGACATGTTCTTCTCTTGACTTGTTGAAAATCAAGATGTCAACTAAGGAGACAATAACGAAATCATCAAGAAGAGGACACAAGACATCATCCATTACCTGCATGAAAGTTGTAGGTGCAGTGCATAAACTAAATGACATCACAAGCTACTCAAAGAGTCCTTGTTTGGTTTTAAAGTCTGTCTTCCAAATGTCGCTTTCTTCAATTCTTACTTGATGATATCCACTGTGCAAGTCTAACTTAGTGAAATATCGAGCATCTTTTAGTTGGTCTAACAAATCATCTATCCTTGGGAGTGGGTAACGATTCTTTATTTTTATCTACTTCAATGCCCTGAAATCAACACACATACGCCAAGTGCCATCTTTCTTTGGAATCATTACAATCGGTGACCCACATGGCGAAGTACTTGGCCTTATGAAACCCTTATCCAACAAGTCCTTAATTTTCTTTTTGATTTCAACATTATCCATGATAGACATGCGGTACATGCCTATGTTTGGAAGAGGACAATCTGGATGCAAATGGATTTCATGCTGAACCTCCCTCTTAGGAGGCAAACTTGTTGCTTCATGAAACATCTCATCATGTGCATCAACTAAATCATATAAATATGATTTAAGTTTGGGATCACAATTGTCAAATGACTGATGATTCAAATCAACCTTGGGCTTAATCATAAGAAGAACAAAATTCTTACTTGAATTGACCAACCTTTTTACTTGTCCTGCATTCACCATCACTACATCTGTCTTCTTGCAATGAGCTCTAATAATGAGCTCCTTGCCATCTTTGAAAAGATGATATTTGTTTTCATGCCGATAGAATATAGCTTTCATGTCAAACAGGTAAGGACTTCCCAAAACAATTCTTGCTATATCAAATGACACTACATCAAGTTCAACTATGTCAATAAAATGTGCAGTAATTGCAAAGCGCAATATACACTTTCTTGAGACTTGTAAATTTGAATCTTTGCGTATCCATACAAGTGGATAAGGCTTTGGATGAGGAATGGTCTCAAGTTTGAGCTGCTTGACCAAGTCTTCTGATATAAGGTTGTCTTGTAACCCACTATCAAAAAGTGTGTCAACCTTAGTATGTTTTGAAATTACACTCACATGAAATAGTTCAATTCTTTCTTCCTCATTAGGAGCTTGTACATGACAGTTTGAGGTAGTAGTGTTGGGTTGAGTTTCAATTTATTTTCCATTTAATTTTTTCACACCCATTGTCGCAATTTTGGTTTCATCACTTGAGTCATCCCCTAAATCTTGTGGTGTAGAAGTAGCAGCAACAATTTTTTGTTTCCCTTTGGTTTTATTAGATTGAGGTCTTTTTTCAGGATGTAGTTTCCAACGGTTTTTCTCTTCATGGCCTACTTTAGAATAGTGTTTACAGATCAATTTATCACTCTCTCATTTGATAGATGCATTCTTTTTTCCCTTTACCTTGAAGGTTTTCTCTTTGTTCTTCCCCTTTTGGGGCTTGTTTCTACCCTCTTCAAATGTGTTTTTTCCCCTAGCCTCTAAATGGGTAGCTTGAACAAAAACCTCGTCCAGGTTAGTAGGATTAAACATCAAGATGGTATGTCTAAGGTAGTTATGCAAGCCACCAATGTATTTCAAGAAGGTTTCTTGGGTCTGTAAATCTACCCCTAATAAGAGAGTTCCCCTCCTGAATTCTTGGGTGTAGTCTTGGATATTTTGACCCTTAAGCTCTCTGAAATTTTGCCAATTTATGATGGCCTTCTGCATGTGAGCAAGAGGATGATTTTTTTTTTTAATGGCTAAAAGAAATTCAGTCCATTTTAAGGTAACCTTACCAAATTTCTTGATTTCCACTTTGGTCTTGGCCTCCCACCAAAACCAATGCTGCTCCATCCATTCTCAATGAAGCCAACTGGATCTTTGTGGCATCATCATGCATATTCTGGATCCTCAAATAAAATTCCAATTGCCTAATCCAGTTGTGAAGGTTTTTTGCATTCACTTCACCACTAAACATAGGTAATTCGAATTTTACATCAATCTTCAAAAGGGACTTTTTTTAGAGGATCTATAATTATGAACTGAAGAAGAAGAAGATGAGGATGTAGAGGAAGAAGGTGACGATGGGGGTGGTGGATCACCATTTCCTCCATGTCATTTCTTTGAATGATCATAATGTTTCTTACCTCCTGAAGAGCCTTCTCCTTCATTTGGATGTTTAGACCCTTCTTCCACCAATTTCTCATTTCTTTCCTGGTACAATGTGCTCACCATTTGAGTCAAGTCTAAGAAAGGTTTTCTCAAGACTCTTTCTTCTTCTTTTGGATCCATGTCTACAGGAATTTCTCCTTCCTTTCCAGACATTCTTGAAGCTTCTATTGAGGCTCTTGAGGGTGAATCTGAAGGTGGAGATAATGGCACACTGGCCCTCCTTGACCGAGGATTCTCTCGTTCCCTAGTCAAATGTCCTTCCCCTCTCTGAAGTTTAAGCCTGGTAAGCATCAAAACTTGCAAAAAAGTCAAAATAACATTGTACAAAAACAATCAAAAGACAACTACACCAGAGATTGACTGAAAGAGCATTTATCTACTTTGTAATTGTATAACAAGAGCATTTCGAAGGCTTCATGGTGCATTTCAGGCTCTTTCTATAGTTTATTTGACTGCTTTTCATACAAAGAAACAACAACTTAGCTACGATACCAACTTGATCTAAAAATGAAACTACTTGTAAATGCTTTGCAAGGTATTCAATTCTGTAAAGGTACATGTTTAAGTCATGTACATGTCTTGCAGTTAAAAAAAAATGAGTTTTTCAGCTATTTATGACTCTTTTATGTGTAGTAGAATTAATTCATTTCTCTATTTAACATACTAAAATAGATTTTTTCTAAAAGAAAACTCAATCACATATGAAATAGCATATGATGAAGCAATTCACCCCTCCTGGGCTACTTCTCCTCGGTCCAAGGCTCCCAAATGCGCATGTCCTTGATTTGATTAAAAGATCAACATTATTGCACAACTAAATACAAGCCTTAATAGGTGAAATGGACTGTAAAGATGGATTCATAACACTCAAATCCATCATAAATGACTATTGGTTCTCATCCAATAGGTACATGCAACCCTATACAGCTCCCACAATGTTGGGCCCTTGTAGCTCCTAGAAATTCTATGGAGTGAAAACACTTGCAAACTACCTATGGTTGTTCTCTAACCTGTGCCAATGGCTTAATGGCTTCAAAATCGTCTGATTAGTCAAACCAAAAAAAAAAAAATCATCTCAAAAGGCCTTTCCTAGCCAAAGTGATGGCTCATTTACTCCACTACATCTTTGTCCCTGAATTGACTCTAGTTAGCTAAAGTTAGTGACCCAATTAGGCCCACCAAAATGGCTGGACTACTAATTTTGGCGCCACTGCTAAGAAATCTGCCAACTGATCGATCAGTTAACCACCCGTTAACTTTGCGCATGTGACTAGATTCCGGAGGTTGGGGGTCATCCTTGGATTTCGCGCTGAGTGGTTTGGTTAAGTGACAGTTGACCGCAGTTTCCGTCGTGCCATGTGACCACATCAACTATCCGTTCGAGCACTGACTGCCAGTAGTTAAGGTTTGGGCCCACGGTTCTTTGGGTATGGTCTTGTGGAGAGGGGGCTAGCCCTTAGGAGTTGGCCCCCTTTGGGCCCCGTCCAAACTGATTTTAAAATTCAAATATTGTTTGGCTCGCAAACCTTTCGAGTTCTGCCGACGTAGTCCATTGGTAAGTTGTAGTCCCTATTCATGGGAGGTCGTGGGTTCGATTCCCCGTGCCTCCATAAGTTTTTTGTATGTCAAAACATCATCGAACTTGGGGCCACGTGAGTGCCTCTGGGCTTGCTACATGGCACCCTTCCATTGGATGCCCAAAAGGAGTATTTTGGGAATATTCTAAGGAATATTCTATTTTAATTTATTTTGAGAAGATTTCAAGAATTAATGGTTATTGGATGATTTTTTTTTTGACATAACGTTTGCATATGAAGACCATTTTTCGAACCATTCACGACACCGTAATTAGGAAGACGAGATCTATTCAGTCATTTAGGTTTGAACCAATTCTGAGCACTTCAATTGTTTAGAATTTTTCGACACTTGGGACATGAACCCTTGATCACACTAGGCGTGATTTGAAATATCTCCATGAGATATTAAATTTTGAGAATGACATATCCATCATGATATCTTGGATGAGAAATCCATAGCATGACCAAGGTTGATAATGATGCTAGTAGCATGGCTAGTTGTGAGGAAGGATACAAAAGTTCCTTAGAGAGTTGTTTGAGCATGATCTAGATATGACATGGTTACAATTTGGACCAAGATACTCTCATATATTAAGATAGTCTAGGTTTTTGAAACAAGGTCAAGCTTACGGTTGGCACCTCCTTCAAAGGGAGGATGATTATGGTATCCTTCTGTCATTTATATGATTATATATAATCCGGCATGGTATTTGATTTGTTGTTGTGTATGAATAGTAAACAAGTACTATTGAGATAAGAATATTGAATATATTATCACAAAGATATTGCCGAAGAGAAATTTATTGGTTTTCAGAGAGCATCCCCTCCTGATGAGGGGCAATACTCATCGAGGACACTAAGCCAACTGCTCCTACCCTGTTTGAGCTATGAGAGTGAGGAATTGAGATGAAGGGCTCTTGGGGTTGAGGGAACTCTAGACAATAGGGTTTTACCGCTATTTGTTACCCATAGAGTTAGAGGATTATCTCACCCTATCTCGGTCTTTGTATAGTATACCCCATTTGGCATCATACCCATAAGTTGGGTTTGTTGGGAATACCGCTCCTCATCTGGCCAATGAGTTGAGAGTGTACTTGGGGGTGTACAACCCAAGGAAAATATGATGCAGGTGTTCTACCACATGAATAGGTCATGGATGGAAATATTAGTAAGAAATAAGATGGGTTGAGATGACCTGATATGAATTCATGTTGAGGGTAAACTTCCGTGATGAAATTCAAGGGTTGAATGTTTACTTCCCTATGCGATGATTTATCCTTTTTCTGAGTGTTACGTAGTAAAATGTCACTGTCACCTTGTCAATCTCCCTACTGTGTCATAAAACACATTCACTAAACTCATGCTCTCTGAAATGGCTAAAAACCCTTTTTGCCTAAGTTTATTGGATCATCGCGAATGTTCCTAAAATAAACGCGCTGACTGGCGGGTGATAGTTTAACAGGTGCGCTGCCAGCGCGGAAGCACACATGTTTTCTGCGCTGGTCGAATTTCACAAACAGCGTGCCCTCCACTTGTACCAGTTCGCACTGACCGGACCTCTCCTGTAATTGAGTTGCGATGTTAGCGCGCCAGCGCAATTTTGCACCCGCGCTGATCCTGTTTAGGCGAGTTTGTTCTAATAGCGAGCCTTCCAGATGACTCCAGACTTGGCTGTTAGCATTATAATGGTCGCCATCCTTTCTTTGGCCTGTCTGTTCGCTTGGTCACCCACTTTTCTTGCGGGAAAGCTCATCCTTTAACTATTCATGGAGACTCCTTCTCCTTTATAAACCTCCACCATTGCCATGAGCAGCTAGTTTTGGAACATATAGACTTTGATAGAGGAATTCTTAGTGCATTAGTGCTGCTCTTTGTAGGCATTTGGTGTGTTGTGTGAGGATTTCTTTGAGCTTGAGGAAGGTCATGAGCTTGTTGCCTTGTATGTGAGAGAGAGACCTCTTTGACTTGGGAGATTTGCTTCAAAGGTGAATGCTTGGAAGACATGCTGGCTGGACCCTCTAGAGAAGTACTCAGCGTCAGGACTTCGGTTGTACCTTACTCTATTTTCTGATTAATAAAGATAGATGACTACTCTTATGGTTCCATTTCCATTTGTCCTATGAATGATTAATGTAAATTGTATCCTTCCTGACTGATACATAGTTGTTTTTAGTATATTTTACGCTTGTGTTTGCTCTCTCTTTGCTTGTGCAGGTGTCCGTCCGCGAGGATAGTGGAGGACTGTGATCGGCTGGAGCGAAGGAGCGAGAGGATCATCTCTTCGACAAACATAGCGTTGGAATCCAAGTAGGTTTCTTTTACCCACTTGTTAATTACAGCTAGGAACCTGCAGTGTAGCATTGTTTGATTGTTGCTAGACCCCCTTTGGGCTAGTAGGGATCGCCTCTATCCGTAGAGGGGATTTACCTCTCCAACACACACCCTTCATCTTCTTATAATCCCAAGAAAAAGCATCTAGGTGTTTCATCAACACACTGCATAATTTTCTTCCTGCTTGGATGAGCAAGAGTGTTTGATCTTGATAGTTTTGGATGGGTCAATATCCAAAAACTTGGCATGTTCTAGGCTAGAGTTAGTAGAGGAAAAATCATTCCAAGGATTACTCTCAGATTCTTTCATCATTTCATGAATCGACATGATAGTGGGGTGTTGATTCTATAAGACATGGTCAATAAGGTCATCTTCATCAAGTTGTTCCCCCCCATTTAACAATATCTAGAGTGCATACTCGGTAGAGGTATACCTGATAAAATTCTTCTTCATCCTCATCCTATAACCACAAGGGAAAATAGGCTCAATAGAAGGTTGAGCAAGAGGATTCAACAAAAGTTGTTTCGGTAGGTGCCCGTTCTTAATGGTCATGTTCCCAATGCTACAACTAATGTAGGCATGAGTAGTGGCCAACCAAGGTCTTCCAAAGATGATAACTGGGATAATCCCAAGAGTCAATGGATACCATGAAACCCTTAATAACTCCTTTAAGAGCTACTCTTGATTTGTCTCCAAGTTTCAGTATTGTAGTGGTCTTCCTCAAGGACCCTTGCATGGTTTCCCTAGTCATCATGTTGATTGTATATCTAAGGTCAATCAAGGTATTAGGGAGCATAATGCCATCAATGTGTACATCCACCACTGAGCTACCAAGATCCAAGTATTTTGGCGAGATCACCCTTCCAAACATCAGATCAGATAGTTGTCCAACAACATTTATAGTGGAGGTATATCTTCTTCTTCTCCTAGGAGTTTCCAAAAATTCTTTCTTAATAAGATTATTATAAATGGGAACATCTTTGATGGCCTGGAGAATGGGTATCTTGAGACTCAATTTATTCAATTCTCCCAGAATTTTAGCCTCTTCTAGGGTGTGGCATTTAGGGTGGACAAACCTTTTAGGATAAGGAGGTGCATTGGCTTGAGGGGAATTCCATTCCTTCTCTTCTTCAAGCTCTTCAGGTGGAGAAGGTGGTTGATTATCTGGGAGAACCTTCCCAAAACACAGGTTGATGTCTTGAATTTCCACAACATAAGGAGGAGAGGATGTCTCTCCACTATAAACATGTTATGCCTACTTATTGTTCGGGTTCAAATTGGGTTGAGAAGTAATTTGAGGTTGCCTAGGTGGGGTATGGTGAGGGATCTGTGGTTGAGGTTGAGGTGAAGGTAGTAGAGTAGGAGGTTGGGTTGTCTAAGACCTTCGCCCTTGTGATTGGTTGCCCCATTGGGAATACTGGGGTGGATATGACTTGAAAGGAGGGTGAATAAGCTAAGGAGGATATTCAAAAGTATAAGGCCAAGGAGGAGGTGTGGGCCATGTTGGATGAGTGGAAGGGTACCAAGGCTAGAAGGTGAATTATGATTTGGATTGTAATGAGGATAGTGTGCACCTTTCATGCTGTAGTGATATGGTTGAGGGCGTTGAGGCCTTCTATGGTTAATGAAACAAAATTTCTCTAAATCACCTTCTTCCCCTTGGTATACAACCTTCAGACCTAGTCTATAGGGACATGTGTATGTTGCATGGTTCTCTTCATAGACAGAGCATAATTCTATGACATTCAATGGCCATTCATTCCTATGGTGTCTCTAAGTTCATCTAGGGCAGAAGATAGCTAGTTCCATTTCTACTTCCTCTTGCTTCTTTTTAATTTGCATAGTATCCATTTCTAGGGCAAAGAATGCAACATTCACCTCTTAAAATTATCCAACATAATTACTATCTCATGTTTGATGGTTGTTGTAGAGGGATATGAACTTACCAAGACTTGGCTAGACCTACCCTTTTTCCTAGCAGCCTTAGATTGATTCTTGAATATAGTTTTGATGTCATCATAAGGAAATTGGTAGATATCTCCTCCAGATAGCATGTTGAGGGTTTCCATTACATCCTCCTTAATCCCTCTGAGACGAACTGGCTTGAGTGACTCAGGTTCAAGGGTACAACTAGCTCTCCTATAATTGAGTTAGAATATTTCCTCATAATCCTCTAAGGATTCATCACATCCAACGGTCATCCTAAAGATTTCCTCCTCTATTTCTTTAGACCTACAGTAATCCTTATATTTGCAATTGAAGGCTTGTTGTATTTGGGCCCACGTAGTGATTTTACCTCTAGGTAAACTCATAAACCAATACAAGGCTACATCTTTGAGGATAGATGGAAACAACTTTAGATTTTGTTCATCAGAAGCATAGTCATAGGTCCTATAGACAATAACAAACTCAAACATGAAGGTGTCAGGATCCTCAGATGTTAGGCCATGGAAATGTGGAAGGACAATAGGGATTATATTCTTCATTTTGGCCTCTCCATTGGTTTCTATGATAGCAAAAATCTTAGTGTACCTATTCTCAGCAATGGTTTGGGTAGGTGAGATAGGTTTTTCTTCCCCTATGGGTTCCTAAAAAATTTCAGGTTTCTCACCTAGAGGATCTTCTAACTCCCCAGTTATTAAAGAGGGAAGTTCACAAACACCAAAGAAGAATGAAAGTTGACTAGTTGAGGAAGTGGGGATTTTTAGTGAGAATTTCCCTTGATTATCCCTATTCCTATGAGGCATGAAAGAACTAGCTCTATTTTTTTGAGTTTTTTTTGAAACTTTCCAATCTATAAGACTGATGTAAAATACAAAAAAGAAAAGAAAAAAAAGGTAACTCCAAAGTAGAAAAAACACCTACTTAGACACCTCTCAGGCATAGGCACCAAAAAGTGATGAGCCCTAGTATTGCACTAAGGATGTTACAACTCCCAATGATTTTAAACTTAAATTATCAACCCGGAGTTTGTACAAACTTATATGTGATAGTGCTATATTCAAAGGAGGTTAGGTTCTACCCATGTCACCCTCAGACATTAGATCATTTCAAGGTATTCAGATACCACTCCTATAACTAACTACAAAGAGAATTTGTTATGAAAGCATATCATGATTTCAAGGAGATGAACGTGATTCTAACTACATAAATGAAAATGCCATTCTTTAGATGTAAATGTTAACTGAAATTTCATGAAAGGAAGAGGTTAGTGTAGTCTTAGAAGTAAACCATGCTTGTTATAGCACCATTTACCACCCTTGGTATTTATGATGTTTGGTTTATGGCCTACAGAAACCCCTCCTTCCAGACTTGGTCCAAATATTTTAAAAACAGTGTTTTATTCCCTTTACACTACTTTGACCCGAGATAAAAGTGTGTACATGCGGGTTAGTCAATACCCAACCCGCGTATATGTGTTAAAACACTTAAAAAAAAATTCCTTAATAATGGGTGGAGTTCATGGTTTTTACCTGTTGATTACCTCCTATTTTCCATGGCCCAACTGTTTCCCAAATAAAAAACTAATTGGGAGAAGTATAAATAGACTTCTATGTGAAGGCCTTAAGGAGCAGAAGAGATAGAGTTATTAGACTGAGATTATCCCTGATTGAGTCTGAAGTATCCCTATGCTTCAAGCACTTACCTAAGTTTCAGGAAACACTTGTTTCCTTGATTGTTGATATTCTCCCACTTGCTTGAGATATCATGGTATTGGTTATGGAAGGAGGTTGTTGAAGGCTGGGACTGGACGAATCTGGAGGACAGTTCTGCCTGGAGTCAGAATAAGAATACTCAAGTGAATTCTCTCTGTGTTAGTTATAGCTTTCTATAATAAAAAGAAGCGTGTCTTGTTTCTGATATTAACTATGTTTATGCATCAGATATGGTTGTAATTCATATATGAATATTATTTTGATGTATAACTAATCATTTGCTTATATGATATAAATTTAGTTTCATTAAAATGCTTCATCTATATACTACTATGTATGTTTGAATTGAATAATTTTTAGGTTTGGAGAACATCAAGAGTTGTAGAGGCTCTGAACCCTATGGGATCTACCTGAATGAAGGACATCCGAGTATGGTTTCTCTCACATAGTTTGTTTATTTAAGCATTTTGCCTGAGTTGTATGAGTGTTTCTTATTGTAGTTTTCTCCTTCTCTGTTGGGGTTCTAGCCCAAAGCCCTAGGGTACTTATTTCCATAAAACAATTGGCAACCCCACTAGACATAAGAATCTTGTTATTCCTAGTTTGGGTTGTTCAGTGCCAATCAGGGCTCAGTTCTTGTTTTGCTTGCTATGACAATATTATTTGGTCGAGTAGAATCTCAGACCTTAAGTCTGATTTTTTTTATCTGGCTTTGTTTTTTATTTTTCTTGCAAAGTTTGTATACACACTTTAGTCTGTTTACAGTAGTGTATACACGCTTGTTTTTGTGATGTGAACCCGCGCATACACAAGTTTCCTTTATCAGAAGCGCATGCACATGCCTCTATGCTTGAACACGGTTGTGTATACCATTTTTTGCATTGTTTTTTCAAATCTCTCTGCCCAGAAAGATTTGTTTCTTAGTTTTTTAGTCTCTGAGTGGTCAATTTCTGTCTCTAGAATTTTATTATTCTGTGAGCTTACCATTTTGAAGTCTCTTTTTCTTTGAAAATATTTGGCCTGGGTTTTCTTTTGAGTGAGTTTTATGATTTGTGTTTTGGCACACAAGGCTTCGTACAAAGGTTCTTGATTGTTCTGGTTCTCTAGAATAGCAGATTGTTTTCAATCTTAGTGTTAAGCTCGATTATTGGTCTACTTGCTTTTCTTTCTGTTATTTTGTGGCCTTATACCTTTACTTGCTTTTTGAAAGTTTCTTTTTGGCGAATTTGAAAGTATTTCTTTCCTGACTTCTTGGTCAGTTTGTCAATCTCTTTTCTACTGTTTGGGTCGTTTAATACAAGTTGAAGCCTTTTTGTTCAATTTTTCATTCGTTGTCGAATTCGTAACTTGAAAAGATTCCTTGTGCTCTTCTTTCAGTGTTTGAGTCTTAGTGGCATTTAGAGTGCTTTCAAAAGGTTGTTTTGATTGTTTCTTGAAAAAGAAAAGATCTTAAAAAACATTGTTTTTGTCTTCTTTTTCCAAGATTGATTTTGGTTTCTTTTGATTTTTTGAAAGTGAATTGTGATCTTTTTGGATTTGTCCTTCTTGTTTGGAGAGAATTTTGTATTCAAAATTTGTATTATTTTCAACAATTAAGTTGGCTTATTATTAGTTATAAACAATTGCTTGTGTTCATTTTTAGAGTAATTTAGGATCTTGCATCTTCATTTACATCTTGCATTAGGGTATTTTTGCATTATTAAAGCATCAATAGTCTTTTTATTTTTTGTATGTGTGAAGTGTGTTTTAAGAAAAGAAAAGAAAAAGTTTTTTTGCTTTATAGAAGTTTCATAAAAGCCACGTAGAGATCTCTTTTCATCGAAGAACAAACAATGGCATTCATATAAGTTTTTTTGTTAGGCCCCTATACTACTAGTGTAACCCCTTATTGTTATTAGTACAACCTAATTATTATATTTATGTACCCATGTAGTGCCCATATTGTTACTATTGTGCCCCATAGAAGCACACTATTGTTATTATTGTGCCCTTACATTATTATTGTTATGTCGGCTCTGATTATGTTATAACCCCTTAGACTCCTATATATAGAAAGGAGATCTTTTTATTTGTATCATCCAAAAATTGTTCATTTATGTAATGTAAAGGAGGTTTCCCCCTCGAAGAGGCTGAATTCTAAGGCGTTGATCTATCTTTTCTATCTTTTCTTGAGCTGATTTCAGAACATTTGGTATCAGAGCTTTGGATTCTAGGGTTTCACTGCTCCAAATAGGTCATCGTGGCATTTTCGCTATAACTTTTTTTCTGTGACATTTCAGAAGCTAAAAGAAAAACCCATTTAGAAGAAATCGCTTTGAATCTTGGGTCCAAATTTTAGAGCTTGTCGCGCTATATTTGCGGAGATGTAATCTGAGGAAGTTTATCTTTTTGCAGACTCTTGAATTACATTCCAAATGGGTGACCTGGGGAAAATCGTCATAACTTTCTCTCTGAGCATCGGATTGAAATTTTGTAAGAAGGTACAGAAAGAGGACGGACTCTATTTTCTGTTATATATTTTTTAGTGACAAAGGTCGAAATAGTGACACGTGGCACTTCATACAAGTTCACTCTTCTAGAAAGGTCTATAATCATGCCATCTTGGGAAATTGTGCATAACTCTTTCTTGGAGAATCCAAGTTGGATCCGACTAGTGGCATTGGAAAGAGGACACAAAGGGCTACTACAGGTCACAATTTCAGAACTTAAAGATCCGAAAGTATGGAGTTACAATCGTTTCAAGATCGAGCTCCTAAAATCAAGAAAAAGCAAGGTGAGGAAGTTTGATGGCAAGGATCCGGTAAATTGGATACTTCAAATGGAGCAATATTTTGATCTACATGGTGTACCACTGTTACAAAAGGTATGTATTGGATCTTCATATTTAGAACTGGATCAATTTTTATGGTATGAAGGGCTTTGTTCTCATAAAACACTTGTTACATGGTCAATTTTCACGGAGGAAATGATAGCACATTATGAGGATACAAAGAGCAACACCTCCTTTAGAGCAACATCACAACAATTGGAAAGAGTAAAAGGGCTTTGTGACATAGTGGAAAGAAAAATTATGGAAACCAGGAAGCATACCCCTCACAACTATAAATATGGAAGTGTTGTTTCTTCTAGCCTTCCACAACCTACAAGGGTTACACCACAACAATTGGAAGAAAAAAGAGAAAAAGGGCTTTGTTACAATTGCGATAGCAAATGCACTAAAGGTCATAAGTGTTCTGAGAAGAAATTATTTTACATAGAATATGAAGAGGAGGAAGAAAAGGATCAAGAAACATCAAAAGAAGAGGATATATGCCAAGACCCCACCCCAGAGAAAGGAGAAAGGAATCAAACCATATCTTGTAAAGCATTGGTAAGAATTACCACTCCTCAAACTCTCAAGATGGAAGGACATATCAAGAAGAAAAAGGTGCAAGAAGTGAAAGATCACATCGAGAAAGAAGAAATGAATCAAACCATATCTTGTAATTCATTGGTTGAAATTACCACTCCTCAAAATATCAAGATAGAAGGACATATCAAGAAGAAAAATGTTCAAGAAGTGAAAGATCACATAAAGCATCAAGAAATGAATCCGACCATATCTTGTAAAGGATTGGAAGAAATTACCACTCCTCAAGCTCTAGAGATAAAATGACATATCAAGAAAGAGGTTCAACTAGTGAAAGATCACATCGAGCATCAACAACAAGTTCTCCAACTTTTGAAGGATAATGCCACTTCAGTGCAAAATCAAACGAAAAAATAGGTAGATCAAAATCATAGTGAAAATTTTTTTGATGTAGGTGATTGGGTATTTTTACTGCTACATTTCAAGCAAGCTATTTATGAGAAGGAAATGTTGACAATACTACATGCATTTAAAAAATGGTGACCTTACTGAATGGGAAGAATCTTCAAGGATGAGGATGTGGAAGCATTGTTTTGTGCTATTTCTATTATCCAACCAGATTGGATACACGAAGCAAGGGATGAATTGAAGAAGGATGAAGAAGTATGGCCTGTTATTCAAAAGTTGCAAAAGATCCCAATTCAAACAATATTGCCAGAAATTGAAAAGGAAGGAAAAATCATATTGGAACCTGGAGCAGTCAGAGAAACAAGAACCTGACAACTATGAAATCGATCAATTTCAGAGTATCTCATCAAGTGGAAGAACTTACTCACTGAAGATTCCACATGGGACAACAAGAATTTTATACAGAAGCATCAAGAACTACTCAAGCGTTGTGGACAACGCTTTTTGAAGGAGAGGGGCATGTTAGGCCCCTATACTACTAGTGTAAACCCTTATTGTTATTAGTACAACCCACTTATTATATTGATGTACCCATGTAGTGCCCATGTTGTTACTATTGTACCCCATAGAAGCACACTATTCTTATTATTGTACCCTTAAATTATTATTGTTATGTCGGCTTTGATTATGTTATGACCCCTTAGACTCCTATATATAGAAAGGAGATCTTTTCAATTGTATCATCCAAGAATTGTTCATTTATGTAATGTAAAGGAGGTTGACCCCTCGAAGAGGCTGAATTATAAGGCGTTGATCTATCTTTTCTATATTTTCTTGAGCTGATTTCATAACAGTTTTTCATTGATTTCTTTTGCGTAATGTGAACACCATTGGTTCCATATCCATTTATACCCTTGACTTAAAGGAACAACCATTAAAAATCAATTGCTTAGTAAAATAGACTAGAACTTTTGTATTGTCATCAGAATACACCAACAAGTTTAGGTTTATTAGGGCCTTGGATTAGGCGAGAGGAGAGTTAACTTTCCAAGGCCGCTCTAAATTGTAAAATGTAGAAGTTTGATTAAAGAGTGAAATCCAATAGCGTTAGGGAGGCCAGGAAAGCTCCATGACTGGGAGTAAAGCACAAGGATTAGTGAAGATGAGGATGAAAGATACCCCCTCTCTTACTTGTTGGATCCTACCTCACGACTATTCCGCTCGGCTTCTAATATGAGTTGGTGACCATAGTTTCCTATCCTAGGATACACAGGTGGCTGTGAAGGGGAATCCCGTGGCACCTGAGGTTGACATTGTATCACTTTCAGCATTACTTCTACAGGGCACCCTTGTGAAGCTTGGGGGCTTGCACTGGCAAAGGTTGTTATCTAGAGGTCAGCGTAACTCCCTCTGATACCTTCGCTAGTAGGCTTGGGGCGTAATTACCCCAGTTTACTTTTGGAAGACCCTTATTATTAACTTTCTTGTATTTTGGTGTCCGGTCCTAATCATCTAGAGTGGAAATACTTGGAATTTGTTTGATTGCTGATATCTTTAGGGACATTGCTGGAATCTCCTGAGCATCCAACCCAACTCCCTTCCAAAAGTAGGCATTGTCTCCCGACAATTGAGCAACCTCTTGCATGTGTAGTTGAGTTGATTGGTTCCCTCCGTGACTGAGCAAAAAAGATTTGCATGCATGGTCTACTTCTCCCAAGGTAGCATGAAAAGGCATCCCTTGATTTAGGGATCTACTTTTAGCAGCTGGAGGTTGCATGTAAAGATCATTTTGGAAACCTCCCACCAAGTGTCGCTCTTCCTAGATTTTTGGCATGCGCATCACATCTTTGATTTTATTAAAACTCATGAACCAGATGTTGCATAGTGCATTCCTCACATCAACCTTGTAGCTCTGACATCCCACATTGCATGTAGGAGTCGTCAAAATATTCTTCTTATCTGTTTTGGTGTAAGACCACCTTTCATTTCTTGTGTTGCATTTTTGGTGGTTTTTGTGATTCACTTCATATGAATGTTGTCTGCTTGAGCTCAGTGAGCGCTTGATGTCATTTTGATGCATACTAGATTGTACTAGAATTGTTTCAATTTTCATTAACATCTCATTGTTGTCACATGCATGAAGCTATTTTTCATGAACGATAGTCGATTCAGTGACTCGCCTCACCCACATACATGTTCCATTTTTTGAATCTATCATTCACCATTTGCATTAATGATCATTCACTTATGCTTACACTCAGTATCACCATGCATTCACATTCACATTCGCTTTCAGTTTCCCATCAACAAGTCTGGGCAGCCTTGGCCTAGAGTCTACCTCACCAAGATAACATTCTACAATCTTGAAAGGGAAGGCTATGTCTTCCTCTTAGGAAATGTGTATTTCTGCCCAGTTACTATCCTCTAGTTTTTCATTATGCAATTCATAGGGACAATGACTCCTGGCCCAAAAAATAGTGCAATGCAGTCATTGAGCCTGTAACCATTATTATCTGAGATTGTGCATTGCATAATTCGAACAGTCAGTAGCCAGACTGGATTGTACATTGTGTAGTTTCAGCAGCCAGTCAGCCTCCTCATAGCCTTGACTGTGCCTTGCACAATATTGGTAGTTAGTCTCTCGACCTCCTGACGAAAATTGCATAACCTTCATGATCAGTCACACTGATATGTTGCAAGTTAGTTCTCGAGTTCATTTTGGTTTTCGAATGAAAATTTCTTGCCATGAGTGTTTCCATGTCTCCAGGTATCAGATGTCTTTATTGGCCTCTCAGCAGCACACGTACAACGGTTTCTAGGAGAGAAGAGTTGAAGGCACTGTTCATAACACAATTAGGGATCCAATCGATCAAGCATCTACGAGCTTGCCTACCCACGAAGACATCAAGTTGTTCGTATACAAGGAAATCAAGATAAGACAATAACAACATCACAGCAGGAAACACCATTAATAGCAGCTGAAGACAGCATACCTGATGCAATGAATGAAAGAGGAAGGTTGTTGTCAACATAGAGGCAAAACAAAGTTGCAAGCTCAAGCAGATCCCCTTGTGGTAAATGAAACTTTGGAGACTCTGGCTATGCAGTGATGGTGTGACATGAATATCACATAAAGGTAGAGAACAATTGAGAGAAGGAGTTGCACGTGCTCAAGAAGCGACTCAAGGAAGAACAGGAGCTGCACATATGAGAGAATGAGTTGCAATAGGAATAGATACAACAAGGGGCACAAGATGCATTGACAGATGAAACTATGCCCGTACAAGTTATAGATTCATCCTAGTATGTGACATGGAGCAGACATGGTGAGTGGTGTTGTTGATCGCATGTAAGGGAATTCAACAGCATGCATATCATTGTGCGCATGCATGCAATCTAACCCATTTGGCACACTCACCGAGGCAAAGACAAGAAGCAAGTCCAAATGGAGCTGAAGATGTAGTTGACAGTTCATGCACATGACCACTAGCACACATTGGAAGATCATCATGGACACTATGCATTAGTGTGTTTCTGGGTCGGTCGCATCCAAGAAGAACATGCACATGCTAGTAGGTGAGCTTGATGGAGGAGCCATACCAATGCACCCAGATGCAACGAAGGCAAGAGTTTGATTCCACAAGATGGCACTGTGGAGTGCATGCACACCATCATAGACAACTAATATTGGCATCATTTCACCACCTTCACCATCACAAGCATGTCAAAGAGTTGGTCTCAATACAATGGACCGAGTGTCAATGATGTCTTGCATGGCCTGCTCAAGCCATTTTGTCTCACATGGGCACATGTGCATTGCAATGTAACGTCTTCTCAAGTGGAAGTTCAAGTGTCGATAGCTGGATGTAACAGTGATACAATATATGAAGACTCATGAGGGCAGATGAACTGTCACAAAGGGGAATGTCAAGGGTCACCCCACCCTTTGCTATAAATAGAACCTCATAACTCATTGTAAAGGATTTTGGTTAGCCAAGCTTCCGATAAGACTATCTTGGAGACAGCCTGGATAGTATTGTAATGAGCCTTGGCTTCTCCACTATGCAGAGCTAGTACATCTCTTTGGAGAAGCATGTGGTTTTGGCTGTAACGTTCTGTTGTTAGAACTAGTGGTTGGAAACTTGGTGGATTTCTGTTGTTGCTTAAATGTTACAAAATCCTTCATTAAACTTGAAGGTGCAAAAACTATATACATACTATTTGGTAGACTGTTCTACAGATAATAAAAACAAGACAAAGCAAAATAAAAACAGAGAAACCATTGTTTGGATTGATCCTGTCAATCAATCCTGGGAAACTGCCTCCTCATCTATATATGGCTTGTGATATATCTGGAAGAAGTCACCGTTCTTGTATTCCTGTATTATCCATTTTCCTCTGCTTAGCTGTGCGGCTTCTTTGGAAAGAAGGTCAACGACTTCATTCCTTTTCCGTGTTTCCTTGCAACATCTCATGCAATTGCTAGTTTATTTCTTGGTGTGCAGAGCCCTTGGTGCAATTTTCAGTTGTCGTGCAGAGAAGGGTTGGAATTTGGATTACTCTTTACCCATTATACATATTTTTTTACTTTTTAGGTTTTTATGTTGCCCTTCAAGAAACGTTATGTTTAAAACTTTTCCCTTCAAGAGTGATGTTTTCATAATTAATTAACCATTCACTAATAAAGGTTTCATTAAAAACACACATCTATCATAAGAAAAAATAATTGACCGTAACACATAAATAACTTATTGAATTCTCAATTTTGGTTTCAAATTGAATGGAACACTCACAATAAAATATCCATAACTCTGAAACCAAATGTCCTTCACTCATACATGCCATAGAATTTGTATATATGAGATATTACTAAGGAGATCTTACGGGATGTAAATATGACGAACAAAGTTGCAAATATATTAATTCCTATTTATCTTAATATCTTAATTCCTATTTATTAAAAATATGTTTTTCTTTCTATGTGTGTGCATATTTGAATTCACTTGGGATGTCTCTTCAATCTGGGTGGACTACCAATGAAGACTCTCCTTCTTCATGTGGAATTATTCTACTGCCGCCAGGAGTTACAAGGATTTTTAATCCTTCGTAATAAGGCCGGTCCTCTTCAGGAGGTGCACCCCGTGCTCTACGGGCTCACCTCAATATATCGGCCAGACTAACAACTTCAGGAGACTTGCCCCAAAGTCTACGGGAGCGTCTCGGTGATTTAGCCACAGCTAAAAACTTTTAACTACTACACACGAAAACAAAATAAAATCTCAAGAAAAACACCTAAAGTCGCTAAAGAATCAATTTGAAACACACGCTTAAAAAATCTAAGGCGTCAAACCAATCACAAACAGTAGTTTCCGGACCAAAAACACTAGTTGGTGATGAATCCAACCTCGTAGGATTCAGTACAGAAAGAGCGGGTGGAACAGTTACCCCGGCAACCTGCTTAATGAATAGACTGGACCAAGTTCCTCCACTTTAACCGTCTCGAGTGAAGTGAACCCCCCAGAAAATCCAAGTGGGTCTAGCCGACGTCTGCTCCAGGTACAGTGGGATCTTCCCGCCACCGTCACCTTGGGTAGAATCCTAAGATTATGGCCACTAAGGTTACCAACAGCAACAAATATACCTGGGGGAACAGTTCTACACTCCGAAAGCACGCAAGGGCGGAGTAACAAGCTCAATCCCCTTACCGGCTCCTTGACAATGGTCAATCCAAGGTTTACCGATAAGTGATCCCCTGGCTCCTCAACAATAATCTGAGGTTTACCGTTTGTAATACGTGCGTGCCTGGCGTCGTTCCCAACGAGGGAGGATTGATCCCCTCACTGGTTCGGACACGAGCTCGTGCTTCTCCTTTAAGAGGAGCTTTCCCAGAGTATAAATGCAACAGCTGGATTATCCTATCACAAGATAAGCTACTTGTTTGGTTTTGTAGTCTTGGAGAGTTAATTACTCTCCTACTCCAAGACACTAGCTTGATCTATGTTGGTGCTTCAGAACCCTAGAAACATAAAAATTTCTAAGTTAATTTTACTTTAAGCGTTGATTTTAATGGCTGTTCTTTAAGACAAAGGTGATGGAGATGAAACTTGATGGTGTATAGATTCGACTCCAATTCTCTAAAAGATGCACCTAAGATGATTTACACTATTTTCCTTTTCAATGAATTTTCTAATTAAGAGAGTTGAGAGAATGCAATCTTTTGATAAAACAACTTTCTTAATAGACAATCAAAGAAACAATCTCTTTATCTTTTCAAAGTGCACAAAACATGACCACTCATTTACTTCACGAAAAATTCCTTTCTCTTTCAAAGACGTCAAATGCTACTCTAAAGCAAACTTTGCAAAGGAGACCTTTTATATTTTCCTATTTAATAAAGCATGTAAAACTAATCTAATCAAAGCAATTCCAAGATCTATGAAATCTATGAAAAACTCACTCAAAAAGCAAATCAAAGGAAATTTACGTAAGGAAATTTACCTAAAAGTAAATCTAAGAAGCAAAAGCCTACTATGATGATTCCGGGATGTTTTGCTTGGCAAAAATCAGTCCAAGGACTAGTTCATGTAGAATAATAAACTAATCAAAACAAAAAATCAAACTCTTTTTGTTCTTTTTTTAAAATGAAATTCACAACTTAAATCAACAAGCTATTTTGAAATTTCGCAAAGAGACAACTCAAAGGTAGGTTGCTCACGCGAGTAGACTTTACGACTGGTCTGAATCCTAAGAAGACTGACAAAACCAGAGATATCTAAGGTTCCACAACTTCTAAATCCAAAGTCACTACAGGACCAATGCAAAAATCAAACCCTAAGGCTGAAACTTCAATGAATTTCACTAAAACTTTGATACTAATGGGACAAGTGCAGGTGAAGATTTTTGACAGACAACCAGTGGATCTGGGCAGTGAAGACTAAGAAAAACAAAATCTAAAGGGAAAAAATGGATAAAATTGAAATTTTCTTAATTTTAACAGGGTACGTAGGCAACCTGTTTAACCAGGTGCGTCCACGCTCTGTGTGCAAAGATACAGTGCGTACAGGTACGCACTGTGTCTAACTCAGAGGGTGCGTACTATGGAAAAATGAAGAAAAACTAAATTCTAACTTGACTCTAAGCTAGCCCACCCAAAAACCCAGTCAAACAATCAAAAAACAAAAAAGAAAAGACTCTTTTCATATCAAAGTAATACTCAAAGGAAAAATCAATCACATCAATGAATTCCCCAACGGAGTCGCCAATTTGTCATGGGGAAAGAGTTATTTTTGCTGACAAAACTAACCTCCCTAGGAACCTAAGACTCTCTAGTGACAAACAAGACAATTAAGAGCAATCCTTCTCTAAACATGCATTATCATACGAGAAACCAAGTGTTTTTTCAATCCTACCAGAAGTCCAACGCTGTTGTAGTAGTCTAGCCTCGTCGATCTAGATGAGCTCCTCCTTCACTTCGAAACCTGCATACACTAACAATCAAACGATTACATAACACCTGAATATCTCATAAAACAAAACATATTCAACATATAGACCAAGGAGCATATGAAACAATTCATTAACAACAAATCATTGAGAAGAATGGACTTATTTGTATTAAGGAAACAAAAAAGAAACCATTACAACCTGAGCCTTGGTGTTGTGCAAGTTCCTCCCAGGGTCCAGCAAGAGTTTTCCTCTACTTTGACAAGCTCACCCACTTCCAAATGAAACAAGAAAGGATGGTAATCTCTCCTCACAAGCTTCTACAAGGAAGTCCTAATTCCAGCAGCATCTACCCTTTGGAATGTTCAGCTTTCAACCTCCCCTCTTTTGGCCCAATGCCTGTATTTATAGTGTTCTAGAGGAAGTTATTCAGGTCCAACATCAATGGGATACTCCCTCTTTTGGATGGGGTAGCTCCTCTCTTGATGGGATAAGTTCCTCTATCATAGGGATGCATGAACCATCTGGAGGCGCTCATACACGTCAAACACTCTTCTAGAAGGCTCTAGAAGTGACCACAAGTAACTTTTTAAAGATGAAACTCGCGCCTTTTGACCTTTACAGGAGTACGCACCCATCCCTTGACTTACAGAGCATACAAGTACGCAGGTACAATGAGTTTGGGATGCATACACGCAGGCAAGGTAGAGAGAACCTGCGTACTCAGAGATAAACATGATTTTTGATGAATTTCTCTCTTTTTTGAAGTTTGACATGGAGAGCAGAGGTATAAGGCTTGAAAAGGAGGATAATATGACTATTGATGGAGCCATATTAACTGCAGATAGTCATGGTGACAAATTTCAGTGTAACACTTCCATTACTTGAACCTTAAAATTTTCTCTTAAAGATGATGTGATGGACGATGGACGATATCCATAAAGTGCCATAAATGAGGTCATTTTTGGTGCAATATGGAAGGAAGTGCTATACCACCATTCAGCTAGAGGTAACCACTTGACCCATTCTGTCTATTTATCAGATACAAAGCAATGAAGATATCCTTCCAAAAATTTGTTCACTATCTCAGTTTGCCCATCTGATTGAGGGTGATAAGATGAGCTATGAGCTAATTGAGTACCCAGACAAGAAAATAATTTCGTCCAAAGCTTTCCAATGGAAATAGGATCTTTGTTGCTTACAATAATCTTTGGGTTTCCATGTATCTTTTAAATTGTTTCCATAAATGCAATAGCAACTGTACTGAATTTAAATGGACGAAATAATGCACAAAAGTGTGCATACTTGGTAAGTCTATCAACTACCACAATGATGACACTCTTTACTTCGGACTTGGGTAAACATGTGATAAAATCCATTGAAACCTCCTCCCAACGTTGACTTGGAATGGATAATGGTTGTAACAAACCTGGGGTCTTAATTATCTCAACTTTATTTTGTTGGCAAACCAAACATTCCGCCACAAACTTTTGAATATCATATTTAAGGCCATCCCAAAAAAGTTCCTTCTTAATCCTATGGTAAGTTTTTAAAAATATTGAGTGCCCTCTTAAGGGAGAGGTGTTCAATTCCAGAAGAATATTTTGTTTGAGTTGGGAATTCTTACAAAGGTATTAATGTTATTTGTACCATAATGAATCATTATTCCAGCTAAATGTATCATATGTGCTAGGATCTTGCTGCAAATTTTGAATGAGTGCCCACACTTCTTCATCATTATTTCATTCACCCCTTGCTTCAGTTATCCAATCTGGTTGGATAATAGAAATGGCACAAAGAAATGCTTCCACATTGTCAACCTTTCTTGAGAGTGCATTTGCAACAACATTTTGCTTCCCTTTTTTGTAGATGATTTCATAGTCATAACCAAACATCTTTGTGACCCATTTTTGCTGCTCTTCTAAAGATAATATTTGTTCTAAAAAGTATTTAAGGCTATCATGACCTGTTTTTACCTTGAAGTGCCTTCCCATTAGGTAAGGTCGCCATTTCCTAAGTGCATGTAGTATTGCCAACATTTCCTTCTCATAAATAGCTTTGTGTAAATACTTCCCTTTGATTGGACGACTTTCAAAAGCAACGGGTCTTCCTTCTTGCATTAAAACAACACCAATTCCATTTCCTGAGGCATCACATTCCACACTAAAGGTTTTTGTGAAGTCTGGCATAGCTAAGACCGATGCTTGGCACATTGCCTCTTTAAGATGCTCAAAGGCCTTAGGTTCTTCTGGAGTCCAAGAAAATTCATCTTTATTTAGTAATGTTGTTAGAGGTGCTGCTGTTCTCCCATAATTATTAACAAAATTGTGATAATACCCTGTCAACCCGAGAAACCCTCGCAGATTATTTATGGATGTGGGGATTTTCCATTCCTTACTGGATTTAATTTTGTTAGGGTCTACCTTAACACTCTCATGGGATACAATATGACCCAGATATTCCACCTCTTATACTCCAAAGAAACATTTGGAGTTTTTTGCATATAATTGTTTCTCCTCCAATAATTTGAGCACCCTATCAACATGATCCTTCCGAGATTTGTTGTAGATTAGTATATCATCAAAAAATACTAACATAAATTTTCTAAGGAAGGGTTTGAAAATGAAATTCATCAAACCTTGAAATGTAGAAGGTGCATTCGTAAGGCCAAAAGGCATGACCAAAAATTCATAATGACCTTCATGAGTACTAAATGATTTTTTAGAATGTCTTCAATCTTCATTCTTATTTGATGATATCCTAAACGAAGATCCAACTTGGTGATGTAAATTGCACAATGCAATTCATCCAATAATTCATCAATGATAGGAATGGTAAATTTATATTTAGTAGTGAGCTTGTTGAGCTCCCTATAATCCGGACACATGTGCCATGATCCATCCTCCTTGTGCACCAATACTACTCGAGCAGAGAAAGAACTTTGATTTGGTTGAATTATACTAGCCTCTATTATTTTTGCAACCATACGTTCAATTTCACTGTTTTGGGCATAGGGATATATGTAAGGCCTGATGTTTGGAGGAATACTTCCTGGAATAAAAATGAATAGCATGATCATGATCACAAATGGGTGGGAGGCCTTTGGGAGTCTCAAATACCTTGGAATGATTGTCCAAGACTTTTTGGAGGTCTAGAGAACTGTATGCGTTCGATGTTTGAACCTCTAATGAATATAATTGTGCAATCATGCTCCTTTTTTCTTTCTTTAGAAGCTTTGTTATGATATTAGAGCTAATTAACTTTCCCTGTTTCCCTGCAATATCCCTTAATTCAACTTCCTTTCCTTCCCAAAAAAATTTCAAGAAAAGTTCTTGAAAATTAAAAGTTATCGTACCCAAAGATTGTAACCATTGGACTCCTAGTACAACATCAACACCACCCATTGGAATGGAAAGCATTGGACTATTAAATACATATTCTCCCATGGATAGCTTGATATTATGGCACTTTCCGGAGCAATTTATGCTTCCTCCATTTGCAACCATCACTTGACACTTTAGTGCTGGATATAGGAAGCAATTTAATTCCTTGGCTATCTTACCATGAATAAAATTATGGGTACTACCCAAATCAATCAACTATTACCTTTTCCTCTTTGATATGTTATTCTATCTTGATAGTTTGCAGAGTGGTAATTCCTACCAATGAATTAAAAGATATGGTTTGATTCATTTCTTCTTTCTTCGAGGTTGGTTCATGGTGTATATCCTCCTCTTTTGATGTTTCTTGTTCTTTTTATTCCTCCTCTTCACAATCTATGTAGAATAATTTCTTCTCAGCACACTTATGAACTTTATTGTATTTTCTATCACAACTGTAACAAATCCCTTTTGCTCTTTTTTCCTCCAATTGTTGTGGTGTCAACCTTGTAGGTTATGGAAGACTAGGACTAGCAACATTTCCATCTTTATAGTTGTGATTGGTAGACTTCCTTGTTGCCATAATTTTGCTTTCAACTTTTCTTGCCACCCTGGATGCCTTCTCCATTGAATCAGGTTCCCAGAGGCAAACCTCATGTTGGATGTTATTTTAAAGTCCCTATGAAGACGTCAATCCTATGCTCCTCTGGAATATCAGTTACCCTAATATTCAATTTTTGGAAATATTCAATGTGCCCTGCCATTGAACCCTTTTGTTTGAGATTTATTAATTAGCTAAAGAAGGTGTTTCTCTTTGTATCTTCATAATGTGCTATCATTTCCTCCATAAAAATTGACTAGGTGATAAGTGGTTTACGAGAATAAAGCCATCTATACCATATAGACTAATTGGGCTCTAACTATAAAGATGCAATACATACCTTTTGTGAGGGTTGCACATAATGTAGATCAAAATATCGCTCCATTTGTAGTATCCAAGTTACCATATCCTTTACATCAAACTTCCTCATCTCTATATTTGGAATGTGGTGGTTCTTAAACCCCACTTTGGAGTCTATATAATCGTAATTGATATTCCTTTGGTCTTCATCACGATTTTCATGGATTGCCTTGTCACTGTAGAGTCCAAGGGCTGTCTTACCTTGATACCCTTTTTGCCTATACTTCTTTATTTTTCCCTATACCGATAACTTAAATAATAACATAGACACAAGGTTTTGTTAAAGGTAAGCATTTAAATGTCTTCTTCTTCATATTTGTCTATAACCTTATTGTTTTGTAAAAGTATGCATTTGGCTACGGAATTGGCCTTTTTCTACAACTAATCTAGATTTCTGCAACTATCTCCTTTGTTAACAGGGTTCGGATGCTCCAGCTCAGCCAAGGAAGATATGGATGGATGAGGAATGATTCCCTCGTGGATTCTTTCCTATTCTCTCGAGCCAATCCTTCAAGAAGATCGCATGACAACACGGTCAACCTCAAAGTCAATTGCAAGATTATCGCCGAGACAGAGACTGAGTTTTCTCAAAATCTTATCGATTTGCTTTTCCAAATAGCAAATCGATTATTTAGCGATATAGTTTGATTTAGTAGGATCAAGATAAAGATATAGAGGCTTGAAACTCTCATACTATTATACAGCGAAGTATTATAAAAGCAATGGCTGCTCTGTGTTTTGAGTGCGCACCGATAGATGTAAACTTTAAGAACATCTTGTTACACTTGTTTGTGAGTAATAAACTTGGTTTATGTTTTCCATACTGAGTTGATTGGAGATTGTTGACTGTTTCATGGAGGGCCCCTATGACTAGTACATGTCTTTAACTAATTGCACATAGATTTCCTTAATTTCTTTATCGTAGATGCTTTGTTCTATGTTTGAAATGCAATATGATGGAATTCACAATTGAATCATTGTCTGCATATGCAATTCCCTTTGCTTTATACCTAGCTTAATTTTGTTATTTCATTGATTTTTATCTGGTACAGTTTGATCATTTTCCTTGCTTTCTATCTAGTGTAGTCAACTGTTTTTTCATATCGTAGTTGCTTTTCAGTTTATTAGATTTATGACTTGTTTGGATGAAGTTGAATGAGTATAATAGTCACAATCATTTTCTTGACAATTAAATTCAGGCATCATTCATTTACAGTCTGATAGAATAGATATTGTTAGCACATAATAATTTAGGCTTGGCTGCAACATAAAATTCAGAGATAAAATCCAAAACAATATAACAAGAGCAAAGCTTAGAATCACACTTAAACCATCCATAAACTGATTCAATAGGAATTATTTCTAAGATAAGTAGCTAAAAACTTTAAGACACAATTCATTAATATAATCAGTAATACCATCTTCATATTAATTCTAAATTTAGAATTTAACAAGAACATAGATATCTTAACGACATCAATTAACTACTAGAAAATATAGTGCACTTGTGTTTGATCAGTATATCTGCCTTGGTTGATAATTTATGTTGACAATTTAAGGACATTAAATTGGCTAAACATTTTGGTGTCATTGCCAGGGAAGTACAAATAGAAGTTAAGAAAAATCATTGACATGATATGCGTAGGGATAGAGACTCTAGAGGTAGATTTGTAGGATGAGGAAGAAGTTTAATTTCCACAAATCCACTCACTTCACCTCGATTTTGAAATTCCACACCACGTACTCAAACCCAGATTCCATTTGCAGGTAAAAAAAAAGGACTTCTTGAAGTCTCAAGATCAGAAATCCAATCCAGAACTTCACCTACTTCATCTACTGAAGCTGTAATTGAAGAAAATCCTATATCCCCAACTATAGAAGTAGTTTTTCTATCCTCCACTGGTGAACAAATTTTGGGAGAAGAATTAGAAGTTCCTAGTGAAGAAGAGGAACATGAAACTTATTTTGAACAACCATTAATAGAAGAACCAGAAGAATTAGAAGAACCCTCTATTGATTCCAAAGATTTTGTCATGGCTGAGGAAGGGGAAGGAGAGGTACACAATGTCAATGGTGAGGAAAATAGGATTGGAGGAGGTAGAGGTAGAGGTAGAGGAGGAGGTGGAGATAGGAATAGAGGAGGGGGTGGAGGTAGAGGAAACCAAGATCGTTTTGGATTTCCTATTCTCGATGAAGATACAACTCTCGCAATGAAGAATATTTCACCCTTGATTCTTCCTAATTTCCACGAAAAGAGAAATGAAGACCCAAAGACATTTCTCTTCGAATTTGAAGTATTATGCAGATCATATGACTATCTTCATGATGCTCAAAAACTAAAATTGTTCCCTGCCACCTTAAATGATTCAACATTAAAATGGTTCATGAGTCTAGGGATGCATTCTATAAGAACACGAGAACAAATGAAAGAGGCTTTCCTAGGAAAATATAGAGATTATTGTATGCCTAGTAACCTTAAAGATGAGTCTTCAAAATGACACAAAAGGAAAATGAAAATCTTAAAGACTTAGTAGAGATATTTTCCTACAATATTAAAAGAGCAAAAATGGACAATTTGGATGAGGAAACTCTAAGAGCCCTCCCGCTTAAAGCTATTAAAGATGAATGGATCGATCTCCTTAACTTAACTGGGAAAGGAGATATTTCTCAATTACCATTTGCAGATATTTATGATTTATGTGTACATATCTCAAGGGGTAAAGCACGAGTTGGAAAGAGTCCTAGAGACCCTATCTTATCAAGAATTAATAAATCTGTAGTTGGGACAGTCAACAAGGTAGAATTAGGAAGTTTACTTGACACCTTCAAGACAGATATTTTAGGGAGTCTAAGTGAACAAATAGACACCCTTAAAATATAGAACAAGCAAAAAAATCTGAAAATGCTGCATTATATATCTTCTGTCCTAGATGTCAAAAGAAACACACACTAAGAGAGTGTCCCTTAGATTCAAAGGCTATATAAACTTGTTTCATATGTGCAGATAATCATGATACTAAGGAATGCCCTTCTTTAAAAAGTCTCAAGGTTGTATTTAATGAGGAAGGAATACCAGAACAAGTAGACCCTCTCTAGTTTATAACCAAGAGACCATGGAAAAACTCTCAACCAAATCAACCACAAGGCTTTAGACCACAACAATTTGCTTAGTCTTCACAAAATAATTGGAATCCGTCTTGGCAGCCTTGGGCTCAGCCACTATCACAATCTTGGAATCAAGGGTGGCAAAGTATTTTGAAATATGGCAACAAGAATATTCCAATTTAATTTGTCCTTGAATTAAGTTGTGAATTAAAATCGAATTTAGTCTTAACAGCTACTTGGAAATAATTAATTAATTTATTTTAAATTAATTTTTTGGAGAAATTCAAGTTAGAAGTTTTTTTGAAGTCATGCAAGAGTTATCCCTTAAATTAAGGAGATAATATTGAGTTATATTTGAGTTGTAATTAGTTAACTCAGTTTACTGAGTTAAGTCCAGTTAATTGTTCCAAACTGTGGAGGAACTAATAGTGAGTTAACAGTTAGTTGATGCATTAATGCACTCAACTAGTGCTACTCTAGTTAACTGAAGATTCCCTCATCAAAAACTCATGCATGTCTATTGTGAGAAAGACCCAGTTGAGATTAATGTTTAAGGACAATGTACTATCAGTTGCATGTGTTTTATCATGGAGAAAACTCATGCATGCAGTCAAGGATTCATCCTTGAGGATTGCGCAGTTTTGAAGGCTTGTTTTTCCACTTGGTAATAGGGAAATCATCCACAAGGAACAACACAAGGAAATAGGAGCTTGGAGGGCAGAGAGGAAGGCTGGAGAGAAGCCAAGATTGCCTGTGAGCATCTGTGAGGATTGTACTGAGAGCTAGTTTGCTATGAGAGCTAAGGCTTTGTATAATTCCTATGTATTTTCACCATGTATGATAATACAATAGTGTGGAATTTTTATCTGAGACATTCCCCAAAGTATTGTCATGTGTATTGTGACATTGATTCTTCTTCTTCAGGTTATATTGTTTAGATTGATCTTTAAGCTTCCACAAATTGATAGTAGAAGTATGTTATAGTATTCTGCTTTGATTTATATTGCATTATCGGGTTAACCTATCACAGATTTTCTACATGGTATCAGAGCTGTGAATAGTATACTAAGAAGAGAGTTCAAAGTTTGAAGTTCGGTGTTGCTGTGCAATTCGAATTCATATCATACTTCAAGGTTGGTCAATGGCATTCTATGGTTTGAGACTTGAGTATGCCTTAGAAGGTAGCTCGAATTACATGGCATGTAAAGGTAGAATGGAGGTTGTATTGGAAGATAATGGCTTGAAGGAATTCATTGATCAAGAAATCCCAAAGCCAACTTCAACTAATGCACAAGAGTTGACTAAGTGGAAGAAGTGTGTGGAAAAGGTGACACGGATCATCCATGAGAGAGTTCAAGACGATATCTTCTCGAGTCTCCATGGGAAGGATACTCCATTTTCAACGTGGAAGACATTGAAGGACCTCTACCAGAATAGTAGCTACCAGAGGAAATTGGCACTCAAGGATAAGCTGCGAAGAATCAAGACGGAGAAGGGCGATACTATTTCCACATATCTGAACAAGCTCAACACCTACATGGATGAGCTTGGCAGTGTGGGAATGACTATTGTTGATGATGATATGGCGAGCCTCGCACTCCTTGGCCTTCCAAAGAGTTGGAATAGTTACTAGGACTCTATGAATGGAAGGGAGAAACTGTCAGATTTGGAACAAATGTGATCGGATCTTATGCAGGAGGAGATTAGGAGGAGCACATGAGATGGTTCTTCATCCAAGAATGATGATGAAGAAAATATGGCCTTAGCAAGTAAGGAAAGGAAAGGGAATGGGAAGGCTTCACATTTAAAATCAAATTCTTCTCATGGAGGGAAGAAGGGTGACATGTCTAAGGTAAGATGCTTTAATTGTCACAAGATGGAACATTATGTGATAATTGCCCATCGAAGAAGTCCAAGAAGGGATCCTTGGAAGGATCGGAAGGTGAGGCAATAGCCTCTCAGTTTGAAATGGACTTTACCCTCATCGTATGCATGGTGTCATCGATGATGGGTTGTGTTTGGTATCTTGACAGTGGAGCCTCATTCCACATGACCAATGATAAAAATTTATTCAGTGCCTTGGAGGAGAAAGACCTGAAGATGCACATAGAGATGGGTGACGATGGAAGGTATAGTGTTTCAGGAGTGGTCACGGTTGCTTTTAAGAGGGAGCACAGAGCTCCTCTCATCTTGACAGATTGATGTATGTGCCTAGAATGAAGAAGAACTTGGTATCGGTCACGATGTTGGAGGACAAAGGCTGCGATGTTGTCTTCAGTAAAGGAAAGGCATTCCTAAGACACATAGCCATAGGTCATACCAAGAGGATAGCGATTTGGGTGAAGAATCTCTATAAACTAGAGGTAGATGATTGTGCAGAATTGAGTACAAAAGCAGAATTGGTGCAAAGCCAAGACATTGGCGAGTTGTGGCATAGGTGGTTGGGCCATTTGCATCATGGGGCTTTGAAGATAATGCAATAGATATATACAAGACTTCCCAAAGGTAAACTTGAGCAAGTTGACACATGCAAAGGTTGTACCTTGGGAAAGTACACCAAGTCTTCCTTTCATGATCGAGACAGTTGGCCAAAGGCTATCTTAGAGCGAGTTCATAGTGATTTGTGTGGACCATTCTTGACAACATCCACAACGAAGCAAAGGTATTATGTGATTTTCATTAATGACCATTCTCGTAAATGCTGGATTTATTTCATGCATAAGAAGGACCAAACTTTCACAAAGTTTTATGAGTTCAAAGCTTTGGTCGAGAAAGAGTCAAGGAAGAAGATCAAGGCTTTGAGAAGTGACAACGGTGGAGAATATGTCTCTTAAGAGTTTAAGGACTTTTGTGTAGTGGAAGGAATTAAATAAGAATTGACGGCACCTCATAACCCATGGTAGAATAGGGTGGCCGAGAGGAAGAACAAAACTATTGTAGGGGCTTCACGGGCAATGCTGCATGACCAAGGCCTACCACTTCACTTGTGGGCTAAGGCATGCAACACAGTGGTCTATTTGTAGAATGGAAGCCCGCATCACATACTTGGGATGAAGGCACCAAAGGAAGCTTTCTCCGGTAAGAGACTAGATGTGGGTCACTTCAGGATCTTTGGCTCATCGATATATTTCCATATGACAAAGGATGCACGGAAGAAGCTTAAGCCGACAACAGAGTTGGGGATATTTGTGGGGTACACTGATACACCTCACAACTATTGGGTGGTTCACAGAGATCTCAAGTTTGATGAGCAGAAGTCCATGCGAGTTTCCCTTGAGAGGGAGCTCCAACTACATGCTGTGGAGGAACTGTTGGTTCCTAAGGAGGAGGATCCTCAGATTGACGCAGAGCAACCACATGCAGAGGTTCCAGGAGTGGAGACATCCACTCAAGTAGAGTCTTCTAGAGATGGATGAAAGCACACAAGAGAGGTTGACAGATTGTTGGAGGATGTGAGAGAGAATGTAGGAGGACCATCTTCTCAGTGCAGACAAAGGAGGTCACCTGAGAGGTACATTGGATACATGGCCCTTGCTGGGGAATGTGTTGAGACCGAGCCATATTCCTTTGAGGAAGCATTGTAGCAACCGATTTGGTTGATGCTATGGTGGAGGAGTATGACTCCATAGTTCATAACAATGTTTGGGACGTGGTTCTGAGACTGGAAAACAAGTCAGTTGTGAGTTCCCGTTGGCTTTACAAGGTAAAGCAAGCTGCTGATGGTAGTGTGGAGAAGCATAAGGCAATATTTGTTGCCCGTGGCTTTTCACAGGTTGAGGGGATTGACTATGATGAGACTTTTCCTCCTGTCGCAAGGTACTCATCTATTAGATCTATGTTGGCACTATCAACACAAATGGGTTGGAAGATCCATCAGATGGATGTGAAGACTGCATTCCTCAATGGCCAGATTGAGGAAGAGGTGTACATAGAGTAGCCATAAGTTTTTGAGACCTTTGATCATGAGTCACATGTGTCTGAATTAAGGGAGCATTGTACAGGCTGAAGCAAGCACCTCGTGCTTGGTACACCAGGATAGACAACTACTTCACCGGGTTGGGCTTAACAAAGTGTGAAGCGGATGCGAACCTGTACCACATCGTGGTGAAAGGTAAGCTGTTGATCATCTTACTTTATGTTGATGATCTCATATTGAATGGTAATAATCAGATGATCGTGTCTTGCAAGGAGGACCTTGCAAGAGAATTTGAGATGAAATACATGGGTCTCATGCATTACCTCCTTGGCATGGAAGTATGACAGAAGGATGGGGAGTTGTTTGTGTCTCAGGGAAAGTATGCCAATGAGATACTCAGGAGATTCCACATGGAGAAGTGCAAGCCCATGCAGACTCCTCTAGGAGGTAACTGGAGGAAGGAGGTTGTTAATTCAAGGGAAGTGGTAGAGGCTACTTTGTACATGCAACTTGTGGGTTCACTGATGTACTTAATGAACACATGACCAGTGTGCTATGCGGTGAGCCAACTGAGTCAAGCGATGGTTCAACCTACCAAGATGTTTTGGGAGGCGGAAAAGCATGTATTGAGATACCTCAGAGGCACATCTCAGTATGGATTATGGTATAGATGGACAAAGGGAGTGAAGCTACAAGGCTTCACTGATGCAGATTAGGCAGGGAATCCATCAGATCGGAAGAGAACATCAGGAGGGATTTTCAACCTTGGGTTAGTAGCAGTTTCTTGGTACAATAAGAAATAGAGGTTGGTTGCACTCAACTCGGTAGAGGTAGAATACGTGGCTGCAAGTCAAGCAACATGTGAAGCCATCTAGATGTGGAAAATCCTAGTTGGTTTGCTTGATCAGAGGATGGATCCAACTATGATCTATTGTGATAATCAGATTTGTATCAAACTCTCTGAGAATCCAGTGTTTCATGATAGGTCCAAGAAAATTGACATATGGTATCATCATCTCAGAGACTGTGTAGCGAGGAGGATCATGTTGCTGCGGTATATTTCGACAGAGGAGCAAGATGCTGACATTTTGACAAAGGCATTATCAAAGTGTAAATTCGAGTTCCATAGAGACAGGATCGGTGTGGCAGATAATCCCTTTATTGTAGAGAGGGAGTGTTGAAATATGGCAATAAGAATATTCCAATTTAATTTGTCCTTGAATTAAATTGTGAATTAAAATCGAATTTATTCTTAACAACTACTTGGAAATAATTAATTAATTAATTTTAAATTAATTAGTTGGAGAAATTCAAGTGAGAAGTCTTTCTAAATTCATGCAAGAGTTATCCCTTAAATTAAGGAGATAAGATTGACTTATATTTGACTTGTAATTAGTTAACTCAGTTTACTGAGTTAAGTCCAGTTAAATTAGTTCCAAACTGTTTGAGGAACTAATGGTGAGTTAACAGTCAGTTGATGCATTAATGCACTCAGTTAGTGCTACTCCATTTAACTGAAGATTCACTCATTAGAAACTCATGCATGTCTATTCTAAGAAAGACCCAGTTGAGATTAATGTTCAAGGACAATGTACTATCAGTTGCATGCGTTTTCTCATGGAGAAAACTCATGCATGCAGTCAAGGATTCATCCTTGAGGACTGTGCAATTTTGAAGGCTTGTTTTTCCACTTGGTAATAGGAAAATCATCCACAAGGAATAGTGAAAGGACATAGGAGCTTGGAGGGCAGAGAGGAAGGCTGAAGAGAAGCCAAGATTTCCTATGAGCATCTGTGAGGATTATACTGAGAGCTGGCTAGCTGTGAGAGCTAAGGCTTTGTATAATTCCTATGTATTTCCACCATGTATTATAATACAATAGTGTGGGATTTTTTGTCTGAGACTTTCCCCAAAGTATTTTCATGTGTATTGTGCCATTGATTCTTCTTCTTCTTCTGGTTATATTGTTCAGCTCGACCTTTAATCTTTCGCAAATTGATAGTAGAAGTAGGTTATAGTATTCTGCTTTGATTTACATTACATTATCGGGTTAACCTATCACAGATTTTCTAAAAAGTCCTTATGGGGATTATGCTCAATATCAACAATATTCACCATCCTATCTTCCACTGCAATTTCTACCCCAATCCAATCAAATTCCCCAAGCTAATCAATTACCTCAAATCCAAGTTCAAAATCAAACCCCACATCTCTCCCTACCATTTCCACAAAAACCAATTCAACTCCCTAGTCAACCACTTCTGAATCCTAATAATAAAATACCACAACAACCTATGCAAAACATGGAAGGGAGAAATCCTCAAACCTATGTAATAGCTCCACTAGCTCTAAGTAATGTCCAATTAAGGTATGGAAGAGTGTTACAAAGAAAAACCCATGTTGTTATTCAGGAAACAAGACCAAATTTTCAAAAAGATAAAATTCAATCTGAAGAAGGAGAGACCTCTCTCCCTCAAAAAGAAAAAAAATAAAATGTTCCAATAAATACTCCTATCACAGAACAACCCTCGGTACTAATTAGGCCACATTTCCCTGAACGGTTGAAAATGGATGAAGGAGTAGAAAAACAAATTACATTGCTTGATTATGATATGTTGGATGAATTAAGAAATGTTTGTATCAAAATTCCTTTGTTACGAGCCATAAAATAAATACCAATCTTTGTCAAAACAATCAAGGAATTAAGTACTCAAAGATTAGGAAGAAAAAGAAAGGACATAAAAATAATTCAATTAGTCAGAAAATTGTAGACATCATGATGGGGAAAACGACAATTCAAAAATATTTAGATCCAAGAAGCCCCATTGTAAAACTTCACATCAATGAACTGAAATCCCAAACACACTGATTGATCTAGGAGCAACCATAAACATAATGAGTAAACAAGTTATGGACTCACTTAAGCTTCCTAACCTGCAATACACACCAACGCTATTACAATTAGTAGATAGGTCTATGATAAAAGCAAATGGTGTATTGGAGGATGTTTGTGTATCCTTATATTCTTGGGAATATCCTGTTGATTTCATGGTCTTAACACCCAAGAATAATCTAGGAGGACATCCATTAATTCTAGGAAGACCTTGGCTAGCTACAACTGATGCTTTCATCAGTTGTTGATCAAGTGACATGTTTATTTAAGATGGAAATTCTACAAAGAAATTTACATTATACCCTCCTGCAAGAATAATAATAGAAACATAAAATGAAGAATGGATAGATGATGAAGATGATATACAACTAGTTTTTACTACTGAACAAGTAAGAGAGGAAGACCAAATTTTAAATCTATTGGAAAACAATGAATCTTCCTCACATTATGACCGTAGTTGAAATGAATATCTCTCATCTAGACAAGTATCATTGCTTTCGATGGAAAAATTTGGGAATTCTTTAATATAAATCTTTCGAGGTAAACTTTGAATGTTAATGAAAACTTGGAAGAACTACAAAAGAATCAATTGGTGGAAATCTTACAGAAACATTCTTCTGCTTTTGCATGGGAATGCACTGATATGAGAGGAATTGATCCTAAAACTTGCATACATCATATCTACATTGAACAAAGTGCAAGACCAGTTAGATAGCCACAACAAAGAATGAACCCCAATCTAAAAGAAATTGTTAAGGAGGAATTGCAAAAGCTATTAAATGTAAATTTCATTTATCCGATATTAGACCGTTAGTTGGCTTCACCCTTAGTAATCATTCCGAAGAAAAATAGAAAATGGAGAGTATGCATCGATTACAGGGAATTAAACAAAGCAATATTAAAAGACCACTTTCCATTACCTTCCATAGATCAAGTCTTAGACACATTAGCAGCGAAAAAATATTTTTCATTTTTGGACAGTTTTAGTGGATATAACGAGATTCAGGTAGCACATGAAGATCACGATAACACCACATTCACTTGTCCATGGGAAACTTATGCTTACCGAGTAATTCCCTTTGGATTATGCAATGGTTCGAAACATTCCAAAGAGCAATCCTCATAATTTTCTCTAATCTTATTCATGATTGTGTGGAAGTATATATGGATGATTTCACAGTTTATGGTGATTCTTTTGGTGAAGCACTTGGAAATTTAGAAAAAGTGTTAATAAGATGTAAAGAAACAAATATTTTGTTAAGTCATTAGAAATGTTTCATGATGTTTAACGAAGGAATTGTTTTAGGTCACCATATTTCAGGAAATGGAATTAAGGTGGACTCATCTAAAGTCGAAGTCATTTTTAAGTTATCAGTGCCAAACTGTTGAGATGTTAGAAGTTTTCTTGGTTTCACTGGATACTATAGAAGATTTATAGAAAACTTCACAAAAATTGCATCTCCACTCTTTAAACTTCTTACCAAGGACTGTGAATTCAAATGGGATTCTGAATGTCAAATTGCCTTTGAAACTTTGAAAAAGAGAATTTCTGAAGAACCTATTTTAAAAAGGACCTAATTGGAAATTACCTTTCCATATCTCAACTGATGCTTCATATTCAGCCTTAGGAGCTGTGTTAGTGGAAAAAGATCTTACTCCTTATGCAATCTCTTATACCAGTAAAAATTTAACTCCTACATAGTTAAATTATATTGTAATTGAGAATGAGTTTTTAGCTGTAGTTCATGCTATTAACAAATTCAGACATTATATAGCTGGCTATGAAACTTTCATTCACACAAACTATTCTGCCATTAGATATCTAATGAATAAACAAATCACTAATGGGAGAATATCTAGATGGCTCTTATTCTTACAATAATTTAACATCACCATTCTAGATAGGCCCGGAAAACAAAATACAATTGCTCACCTTTTATCTAGAATTCAAAATGATAATCATGATGAACCTGTAAGGGATAAATTTCCTGATGAATATCTTTTTGCAGTATCTACTAAATCAACTTGGTATGCAGATATTGCTAACTATTTAGCTACAGGGAAAATTCCATTTCATTTGTCTCCTAGAGAAAAGAGGAGAATAGTCCACAATAGCACATCTTATTCATGGATAAATGAAGAGTTATACAAATCAAGACCAAATCTCATCATCAGAAGATGTGTTCGTGAGGATGAAATAATAGAAATACTTAAAGCTTGCCATGATGAACCATGTGGAGGACATTTTTCTGACAAAAGAATTGCTTATAAAGTCTTGCTTTTAGGATATTATTGGCCTTCCATTTTCAGGGATACTAAGGAATATGTTAAAAGATGTGATAGTTGTTAGAGAATAGGAAAACCCACACTTTCAAACGAAATTCCATTACAACCACACGTACTAATTGAAACATTTGAAAAGTGGGCACTAGATTTTGTTGGACCAATCAACCCACCTTCAAAGTAAAAGAGGTATATTCTGGTATGTACTGGTTATGTCACTATATGGGTAGAAGCTAAAGCACTTCCTTTTGCTACTGAACATGTTGTAGTTTCTTTTATTTTTGAGGATATTTTCACTCATTTTGGTGTTCCAAGAGAAATTGTAACAAATCAAGGAACACAATTCACATCCAGATTAATGCAGAAGCTTGTGGAGAAATACAAAATCAAACATCAGAAGTCTACTCCGTACCACGCACAAGCCAATGGACAAGTTGAGTCTACAAATAAGGTGATTAAAGCAATCCTTACAAAGATTGTACACTTACACAAGAAGGACTGGGCACAAAATCTTCTAGAAGCTTTGTGGGCTTATAGAAATACATGAAGAAGTACTACAGGACATACTCCCTACGAACTTGCATATGGGAATCAAGTCTTACTTCCAATAGAGTTCCAGATCCAGACTTATAAAAGAATAGTCCAGCTAGATCTTGACCTATCAGAAGCACAGAAGCAAAGGATGAAACAACTTAATGAGCTTGATGAAATAAGACAAGAAGCCCTCCAGAGAACTAACCTAGTTCAACAACAGATATCCAGATGGCATGATAAGTACATTAAAGAAAGAAAGTTTGATCCAGGAGATTGGGCATTACTCTTTGATTCAAAGTTAAACAAATTTGAAGGGAAATTCCAAACCCACTGGCTTGGACCTTGTGAGGTTGAAAATGTCTTTGACAATGGTGGAGTTAGAATCATGACTATTGATGAAGAGAAAATTCTTCTTTTAGTAAATGGACATTGACTCAGACTTTATCAGAAGCCATTAACAAAATAAGAATTTGTCAAAATTTTCCAAGATAATTCAGAATTGAAGATGGTTTAAAAGAGTTCTCCTTCTTTTCCACCTTAGAAATTTTACTCAATTTTATGTTTCCAAAAAAAAAATGATAAATAAATTATCTATCTTATATATACTATATATATATATAATATATATATATATATATATATATATATATATATATATATATATATATATATATAATAATATATATATATTATATATATATATATATATAAATAATATAATAATAATATATAATAATAAAAGGTATAAACATCAAAACCAACATGTTGTTTGGCCTGTTATATATAAAATTTGAAGTGAAAACCAACACTTATTGGCACCTTAAATTTCTTTTCAAAAATAAAGTTCCTTTCTTGAAGTTTTTTCTTTTCAGCTACAAAAACAACTTTCCACAGCTCGGACAAGTTTCTGTAGCCCTAATAAATTTTTGAGGCCACTTGACAGGAACACTTAGTGATTCGAATTGAAGGATAATTTGCAGTGAAAAGTACTTGCATGAGATATCAAAGAACAATTAAGGTTAGCAAAGTTAATCAAAGGTATGTGATACTTTAATTTAACAACGAGGATTAATATGTTGCATATATGAACTAAGAGGACATAGCATTGCCAAAATAAAACAAAATCATTGCAAACTAAGGGTGAAGGTCTCCTGTCAAAATCATCAAAAACCACCACTTAAAACCCCTTCCTTGTCCTTATTTCGAATTGGTGGAAGTAAATCACCGAATCATTATTTTGAATGTGCTCCAATGTTCAAATTCATTCCCACAACCTTCATTATAGTTCATATGTTCTTCCATTTCTTCGAATTCATATAACCTTTCTACCTCTCTGCCACTAATCGAAACCCTACCAACGCCATTTCTCCAGTCAAAATAAGCATCCTTCATAATGGGTGTTATTGTCTGAACTGAGCGAGCAGGAAGGAAATTCTTAGAAGGATATCCTAAGATGAAGGAGTTGTTGTAGAAGAAACAATGGTTACAATTCATAGAGAAATTCAACGGTTTCCACAAGGAAGTGACAAAGACTTTTGCATGCTTGTTTGATGGAACGAAGGTTGAGATAGGAGACATTAAGTTCACTATAACAGAGTCTCTAGTCGCAGAAGCTATTGGATTTCCCAAAAGCGAAGAGAAATGGTTCAAAAATAGGGGAATCAATGGAGAAGATTGGAGAGTCTTCCCGAAAAATCCAAACATGGATACCACAATCTTCAAGAAAGGTATTCCTAGTAAAACCCTTAAGAGTAAATGGAGGAATTTACTTCTGAAACCATTTTGAATAAAAAGCTCTTGAACAACCCAACAATAGTATAACTCTCAGGGGAAAGAAGAGAACAATGGAAACAATAAAAGAACCCCAGTCTCAAGAGGAATTATTAGAAGATGAACTGCCCATAGTTGATATTTTGCAGAAAATGAAAAGGGGAAATATTAGAAGGAAGAAAACTAGAAAAAGAACAGAAGATTTACCACAAACTGAGACTCTTCCTCAAGAAGAAAAGCCGAAAGTCAAAAGAAGAAAAGCACATAGATTATAGACCCAGGACTAAGGAGGAGTACCGGGTTGAATACAATGCAACAAGCAGTCTCAAGAGCTACAAAATACATTGATCTCGAGGAAAATGAGCCAACTGAAAACCGTGAAGGGTCCCAGGAAGAATCACCAAAACTATCACCAAGAGTGTCATCACCACCCTACAGTTCACCTCTGAAAAGTCCAGTGCACAGTCCAGGTGTTGACCCTGTTCAACAAGAGATTTATAACTACATAGAGTCATTGGAAAGAAATGAAGCAACAACTAAAGAATAAATCCAAAGTCCTGGAGAAGGAAGCAATTAGTTCAATGAGCCACAAGAACCTTCAACATCCAATGTTTTAAAGCAAGAAACCTTTGAGCTAGAGACATTGAACAAATATCTCAAGAATGAAAATCAGACATTAAAAGCACAAAATGGGATTCAAATTGCAAAAATTGGCAAACCCATCCTTCGTTTGAGTTTGTGGTACAAAAATAACAAAAAGTTGAAGAAAGAGAACAGGGCAATGCAAAGAGAAATTATCAACCTAAAATACAAAATCCTCACAAGGAAACCAAGGATTCCAAAAAGAAGAAAAAAGTGAATCCTGAAGGCGATAATCAAAAGGAACAAGAGAATGACAATGATGAATTGTACGAGGACATACAAAACCTCCAGCGTGGGGGAATGTAGAGTCCAAGGACTATCTTACCTTAACACCCTTTTTACCCATACTTCTTCCTTTTTCCCTATACCTATCACCTAAATAATGTAATAGACACAAGGTTTTGTTAAAGGTAAGAATTTAAATGTCTTCTTCTTCATATTTGTCTATATACCTTATTGTTTTGTTAAAGTATGCATTTGGCTATGGAATTGGCCTGTTTCTACAGCTAATCCGGATTTCCGCAGCTATCTCCTTTGTTAACAGGGTTAAATGCTCCATCTCAGCCAAGGAAGATATGGATGGATGAGGAATGATTCCCTCGTGGATTATTTCCTATTCTCTCGAGCCAATCCTTCAAGAAGATCTCATGACAACATGGTCAACCTCAAAGTCAACTGTAAGATTATGCTGGGACAGAGACCGAGTTTTCTCAAAATCTTATCAATTTTCTTTACCAAATAGAAAATCGATTATTTAGCGATATATTTTGATTTAGTAGGATCGAAATAAAGATATATATAGGCTTGAAACTCTCGTACTGTTATACAGAGAAGTATTATAAAAGCAATGGCTTCTTTGTGTTTTGGGTGCGCGCCGATACATGTAAGCTTTAAGAACATCTTGTTACACTTGTTTGTGAGTAATAGACTTGGTTTATGTTTTCCATACTACGTTGATTGGATATTGTCGACTGTTTCGTGGAGGGCCCCTACCACCAGTACATGTCTTTAACCAATTTCACATAGATTTCCTTAATTGATTTATCGTAGATGCTCTGTTTTGTGTTTGAAATGCAGTATGATGGAATTCACAATTGAATCGTTGTCTGCATAGGCAATTCCCTTTTCTTTATACCTAGCTTAATTATGTTATTTCATTTTTTTTATCTGGTACAATTTGATCATTTTCCTTGCTTTATATCTAGTGTAGTCAACTTTTTCATTTTCATAGCGTAGTTGCTTTTCAGTTTATTAGATTTATGACTTGTTTGGATGAAGTTGAATGAGTAAAAGAGTCATAATAATTTTCTTGACAATTAAATCCAGACATCATTCATTTACAGTATGATAGAATAGATCTCTTTAGCACCTTGTAATTTAGGATTTGGATGCAACATAAAATGCAGAGATAAAATCCAAAATAGTCTAACAAGAGCAAAGCTTAGAATCACACTTAAACCATCCATAAAATGATTCAATAGGAATTAATTTATAAGATAAGTAGCTAACAACTTTAAGACACAATTCATTAATATAATTAGTAATACCATCTTCATATTAATTCTAAATTTAGACGTTAACAAGAACATAGATATCTTAACGACATCAATTAACTTCTAGCACATATAGTGCACTTGTGCTTCATCAGTATACCTGCCCTGGTCGATAATTTATGTTGAAAATTTAAGGACATTAAATTGGCTAAACAATCACCACTGGGATGCCTTTATTCTAGCAACTTTTCCAAATCTTTCTTCAACCCCTCCATCTTGACATTCATCATTGCTTGCATGTCTGCTTTTAAACCATCTATCATAGCATCTGTTACTTTCTGTGAGAGTGAAATTTCTTGCACTTGGTCTCGCAATTTTGATATATTATGTTTCATTTCTTCCTCTTCTTCATGAATTCGTCTCAACTGGTTTTTTTTTTCCATTTTTGAAGCTTAGTCGAAAAAAATCTATAGAGAAAATGCCACGATGACTTGTTTGAAGCAGTGAAACCTTAGAATCAAAAGCTTTGATACAAAATGTTATGCAACCAACTCACAAAATAGAAGAAAAGATAGATCAATGACTTCAAAATCAACCTCTTCAAGGGGAAACCTCCTTTACATTACACAAATGAACAATTCTTGGATGATTCAAATGGCAAAACCTCTGTATATATATATATATATATATATATATATATATATATATATAATATATAATATATATATATATATATATATATATATATATATATATATATATTATTATATATATATATATATATATCTATATAGTCTAAGGGGTCGCAATATAATCAGAGCTGACATAAAAATAATAATTTAAGGGCACAACAATAACAACATGGGGCAGAACAATAACAATAAGGGGGTACACTAATAAAAATGAGGGAATACCCTATAGGGACCTAACACAAGCAAGGTTGATAAGTGTTTCGAAAACAATTGAAAACACAACTGTGCATAAACATCTTTATGAATCCTTCATAACTTAAAATGGATGATTGACATGCTAAATGTAATCCACACTCAACACCTGCAATCATAGATTCAACTTACCTAATTTACGAAGCCTCAGTGTCAAAGTATTCAGGCACAACAAGGAGATTCTCCATTAATCAAGGTAAAGGCATCATAGGAAAAAAATCCAAGCACACATAGGTAGTTACCAAATTTAGCTTGAACAAGGGAGCTTGAAACACAAATCTCATGGGAATTATAAAGACTACCATTGTTGACAACAAGAGGGCATGAGATAGCTACTTGAAATGTGATTTATGGGCAAACAAAATGACTTAGAAGGGGACAATAGGAAAAACACCTTTTGAGGCCCTAATTTATATTTCCTCCACCTTCAATTGTATCTCCAATACACGTAACCAATAACCATCGAAGCAAAAAAATAATAGAGAAGATATAACTGCAGTGCAATTTTTTACTACTACGGGGGATTTTGGGAGAATTTATGCCCAACTGGTATTGAAAAATAGTATTGGTACTGGTACTTACCTCACATGCAACATTCATGGCCAGATGATCACCAAGCACCGATAGTTGCAGTATTCGTGTTCACCTCACATGCAACATTCATGTTCACCAAGCACCAATAATTGCAAAGGAAACAATAAATCCTCCAATAGAATCTACAGATAAAGTCCTCCAACAAACTCTAAGCCATCTCCTTGATTTCATAGATAGCCTAAGCATAAGGTAAAGAAAAGCATAGCGAGGATTTTCCAAGAAGAACACGTGGCGAGTCTAGGCAATTGGCTAACCACGTGTAGCAAAGTGCTCATGGGAGAGTATCATGGCGAGCCATGAGACTTGTAGGAAACTGTGTGTAGTAGAGGCTGAGGGAGGAGGTCATGGTGGTTAGTAGTGCCAACAATAATGTTTGAAGAAAACATTTAATGTTAAACGAGTAATGCTAGTGTGATCCTAACATTACCTGATCATAAAAAAAAATTCTGCATTTTTGTTAAAGTATGGTTGTTTGTCCTAATTTTTTCATACAATATGTGCCCCTCTGCCTTGGGAAGTGGCCAACTAAGATGGAAAAATTATTGATTGGCTAACAATAAATAGTGTCGAGATTTTATATGCTGGTGAAAAATTAGATTGTAAGATTTGCTTCAAAAATTTGGGTTTTTTGTCTTATTTCCTCTGCAACTGCTCATAGTAAGCACCCAATGAATTACTATAGTCCATGTTTCTTATGGAAGGGACTAATAATATAGTTTAAATTTGCAACATATCCTGATTCCAAATTGACATATCAAACACTTTATTTATGGGTGACAAGGGACCCCTGCTCATGTTGATTTTGCTACTCACTCCATGAAGGTGTTCATAAGCTACCTCTATGAAATTGAGCTTATAATGTCCAAGGAGGAAACACATACTTTTGATTGTTAGACACACTAAGAATGGGAATCAAAATAGGAGATTAAATTTTCCAACTTAGCAAACTTCAATATACTTTCTTTTTATTCACTCAATTTCAATTTTTTTCGTAGAAAAAAGACAAACATGATGACTTGGTGCACAAGAAACATGCCTAAGCCTTGAATCAAAGTAATTAAATCCTAAAATCATGTTCTGAGTTTTACTGTAGCACTCATGAACTGTTGATGCTCAATATATACTAATGTATCCATGAACCATTAATGTAAAATCAATCAATATGAACTTTGGAGTAGTTCATCTTAAGTGATAATAAGTAAATTATAAATCCTTAAAAACAAGTGAAGGCTACAATATGATTTGTATATGACAAATAATACTAGTTAACAAAGGAAATAAATAACATCAACACCAACAATAATAATAATCCATTATTAATGTCATAGGCTAGCCAAATACCAAATTGACCTATGAAACCCCTTTGCTTGTGAGACAAGGAACCCCCTTTGTACATGGATTTCACTACTTAGTCTCTAGAATTGTACATACCCTACCCTCCGTAGATTCAAATCTATGACCTCTAAGAAATAAATACATGTTCTTAACCATTAGGCCCAACTATATTTAAAGATTCATCACAATATTATCATTCTACCACTAGAACTCAAGATGCCTTTGGAAAAACAATCACAAAAGTGAAATCATATTAACCAATCAAAAGGTTCTTAAATCCTAATTGCAAGACAAAAAATTTGAACAAAATACCAATAAGCAAGTTCACGCATTCAAGGATCATAGTAGCCAGATTTAAGCTAGGCATTACTTTTGCCCAGTTTATTAGACTAATTATTTGTATTTAATATGTCTTGTGAAAATATTCATCTCTCCTTGGTAGCCCTAGACCGTTCATTATTATTCGTGGAATTCCCAAACATGTCCTCATCATATGTTGTATTGTTATTTCTAGAATAATAAGAATGACCAGGAATTTCTCCATCATCCAATTCAGAATCGCTTATATTAGAATTTTCTACCTTAGCAGTATTGGAAGCTAGCTCTGAGTTTATAATGTTATGAGAAGTGGCTTTGAGGTCATCTTTTGTCATTTGGTCAACTTCTTCCATAACATCCACAAAATGTTTAATATCATCATCATTTTCCTCAAGCTCAAGCATTTCATTCCTGCATCAGTCCATGTTAAGCAAACATTTAATTGTTAATAAAAGAAAATAAGTGATCTATGATCGTATCTTTCAAGCTTGCCAATTTCAAAACAAGGAAAAAATTACACATTTGATGATTGAAATGAAAAGACAATGAACAAACATGATTCCTCACTAAAGAAGGTCTCACTTTTATCACTTCAGACAATAGCAAGAGATATGCACATGCAAATTGTGCGGGTTGTTGAAGAGCCCTACACATTAAGATATAAACTTGTAAAAACCATGACCGAGATTGCCAATTGCTAAATTGTTTCTATCCAAAGACTAAGATATTAGTGTTGTCATACTTATTGAATGTACATAATGTATATTTGGTGAAATTTATGCACCCTCATATCAAATTAAAATAAGGAATTTAACTGCTACTAAAAGCACCAATAAATTGTTTATATTTCCAAATAAAAATGATAAGAGTCTTAAATTTATTTATAATATCTATCCTGGCATAACCACAACAAAACTACACACCTGCAATAATTGTTTTGAAAATGCAACAACACGCTTTGAGTTTATATCAGACTTCAATGCCTTGAACATAAGCCCTAGAAACATCTTTGTCTGAGCAAAAGACAGATCAAAATATTATTAGCATATGATGAAAACTAAAAATGTTTCTCACTTTGAATGCACTTTAGCAATAGGTAGCCAATACAGTTTTGGTCAAGGATATTCAATATTTAAGACTATAATCCTCATTATTAGAAGCTCAAGGTACATGATAAGGTTCTAATTTGCAATTTAAAATACTAAAAAAAAAGCTAGGTTCCTTGTAAAAAAAGTGAAAATATAATAAATACGATCAGAAAAATCATCCTTTCCTATTTCACAATTCTAACAATTGCTGCATTAAATGAGTATTTTGCATACAATTAACAATCAAGCAAAAATTATAATCATTTCATGAAATACATCATATCAGATTATGCACATATTGAACAGAAAGGATACCTGCTTCCTCAAAAGGGAACCACGAAGTTATTCATTGTCGAATCATCATATGTTAGATAAAGTAAATTGATTATTACTAATAAATGACATTACTAAAAATTAAGCTGACATCCTCTCTTGATGGTCAATTTGGAAAATACACCAAGCTTATCTATAGATTTGAAAAGCGTATTTGGTTAGAGTGGATTGGTGGAGTTGTTTGCATTTTTCTATTATCTGGTAAAAGATTTGGAGTTCAACCTCTTCATCTTTTACAAGTTCTGTAATGACATGACAATAGATAAGATAAAGTAAGACAGTTTTATTACTGTGACAAATGACCACAAAAGTAAGGTCAATTGGACCAGAGAGTACAACTAGTGTTAATACAATGTGGTAGTGCCTTCACAAATCCAAAATGCCATGTGAAAAGAAAGAAGTTGACACAAGTATAAGATCAGATTAGAACATATGTATAAGACCATGACAAGGTACAACAATATAAAACACTCAGTTTGTCTAAAATATTGAAAGGTGGGCAAACCAAGACCCTGTCTTAAACACCCCTTTAGTGTAGTAGTGGAATCAAACTACCAACCACCTGCTTATAAGGGAGGTGATCTTCCATTGAGCGGAAACCCTTTAAAGAACTCTATTATCCTTGAAATTTCATATATTGGAATTGATTTTTAAAAAATGTTAGATACATAATGGAAATTTATATTAGTCATGGGATGGTTGTCAGGCACACTATAGGTCAACAATATTCACCATCAAGTGAGAGTAAGAGGGATAGGGAGGAGGGCTACTATCTTTGGACACATTTCCTTCACGACAGTATTAGCATGCTTTTTGAAGAATCACATATACTAGAAAACCTTAATTTTGCATGATTTATTCTTGCAGAAACAACATTCAGAATAGAAAAATACAAGATTAACCAAATTACCAAGTGGAGCATTATGAAAAGTTGCATGTAGCTCATGCCAATTTCTAGCTAAACATGAATTTTTTGAAAGAACAACCCTCATGTGTGCCACTCCCATACATTTATATCCAAAAGCAGCAACTACCATTTATTTGTTTCTCTCATATGTTGAGGCACAATACTTGTAAGAAAATAAATAAACCACCATATCAAAATATGAATCATCATTATTATATTTCATCACTGCTTGAAAATTTGTCCAAAACTACAGATTATGCAAGTTCACATCCAAATTAGCTAATGATAAAATAATAATAATCAAAACTTTCATCACAAATTCTATCTAGTTATGGGCTGTACTCAAGGAGTCTGTCAGTATTTGTGTATAACTTCATAGAATGGGGTATTTCTCTATTCTTTGCATTCTCAAGATAGGAAGGCTCCACCAATGGCTCCAACAATGAAGCATATGGAAGAAATTTTAAAGTTGCTTCAAAGTTAAGGCCAGTGATATCATATTCACCATCTCCTATAGCTCACAACATCTATTTCCACAAAATTAGACTCCTAAAGTAGTTGTACTTTTAAACAAATTTCATCATATCATAAATAATTTTTTAGGCTATGTGTACATGGAGTGATAAGGGTAATTAAAATTGATCAAATATACTAATATTTTTTAAAAGTAATAATAATATCTTACATTTATCAACTATATGTGCATGGCTATATTAAGTTTACATTAGTGTTTGAAATCAACATTCTTTCCAATCCTTGCATTTTTTTCAATAATACAATTTATTTCAAGAAACAACATGACATATAATCATCTCCAAAGCATTAGAAATATCAACATATGTACTAGTTTTGATAATTTAATGTGTGTAGTTTATGTTTTTGAGGTATTTACACCATTTATTTTTTCATCCTTGCAAGGGACATCCCATTTGCTAGGCTTCATGGTCTAAGAAGCGTTAGAATTGTGTAAGAAGTACAATGCACCAGTGAAACTGTCTTGAACATGTTGTTATGGGAATATTTATGCATAATTACATCACATATACCCTATTATTCTCATGATTCCATCCAAGACATTCTATAGTTTATTTTAGATCTAGTTCTCCCATGATTTGTCATGCAAATTTCCAAGAAAAACCACTTAAAGCAATTTTGTTTAGCTTACTCCAGTAAACTTGACTAAGGATCATCAGAGGCCAAGGATTTCATTTTGTAGAACAATTGATGAACTAAAATAATATCCAAGATTTCTTCCAAACCAACTAATTATTGTCGTTTAGAATGGTGTGTACTCTGTCCACATGGATACATTTTGTTGCAGAATTGTTAACCTTGTACATTCTTCTGTCATATCTTTCACATCAACATAAGAAAACACAAAGTGGAACCTGTGGATCTTCACACATAGGTTGTGAATCAACGGATGAACATATACTCCAAAATTTTAAGAGTTACAGACCAATAACAAAGAGAAGGATATGATGATAGAAACCACCCATCATGTATGTCTCTCCATAAAAAAGCTCGTAAAACACATTGGCTAATCTCGTAAAAGGCACTCCATAGTTCAAAGCTCACATTAGTTCATATATGCATAAGGTGCATGTGGGTGGTGAGAGCGACTTATGTAGGGTAAATATGCAAAGTCTACATATAATAAAACCTTAAGGAGCTAGGAGGGTTTTTATATAGTTAAATGAAACCTTCACACATTTGAAAATTAACTAGGAAGTCGAGTAACTTATTTTGGCAAAATTTTTACTATTATTTAGACCATTAGGATATCCAATTTAAGTATCAAAAAAGAGAATTTTTTTAATACGCTGAATACTAGAGGGAGGAATCAATTACTCACTACTACTTCATGGAAAATCCTCAATCAAGTTTTTAATATTATAAATACTAGAGGGATGAATCAATTATTCATTGCTACTTCATGGTACATCCTCAATGAAGTAAACTAGATCCCATACTACTTGATTGTATAAGGTAACATGATCCTTTGTTCAAGATCAAGGTGAAATACAAGTAGAAATAAAATGGAATATGAAAGAATGTGGGGAAGCATAAGTGCCTAGTCCTTTTGGTATATCTTACTAATGCACACCATGTAACTATAGTGCATTATCACACTGAATTTCCTAGATTTTCTAAACTTTAATCTAGAAATTCCATTTTCGATATAGAATTGTAAACCATGTTATATGCTTAACAATGAAAAAAACATAGGTGAAATTATGCCCAATTACAGTGACGGAGAAATCCAAAATTTGTGATTGTGTTGGCTCAACCTTAGAAAGTATACAAATGTGAAGATGACTGATTGAGGGCTGAAGAAATAGTGCATCTATTGGAAATAAGGCAATATAAATTCACATGAAAAAGAATAAAGGAAGAAGTCTAACAAATCATTAACATAGATAATGTAACTATTATACAAATTCCTTAGAATACTTTTAAGGTCAATCTCTCCTCGCACTCAACACACATACAAGAACCTAAGAAGAAAAAAAACCCATAATTAAAACCAAATAATCGAATGCTACAATATATCCAGAATGAATGAAGGGCCAAAACATAATAGTATCTTTTCCTTTTCCCCCTATTACTAGGATTTATATTATTGAATTGATGCAATTATAATCCCTTCTAAAGGATTGTACAAAGCAATGATTAAATCAAAATTCAAGATAAGATTTCTCCTACTTGCTTAAGAAAGTAGAGCAAGAGCAAGTGCATGCGATCTACCTCCTACATCTAGTTTTTAACAATCTTTTCTTGATGTAACAAAATTAGATAACCATCATAGTTTAGTACCTAGCCCCATGTTACATTTTCGTCCTTTGCAACTAGAAAGAAGAGTATGATATTGCTTACATTCAACAAAAATCCCAATGAAGAATGAAACTAGACAATTCATCATTTTGAACACCATGGGAAGAGAAACTCTTGTAATTCTTGTGAGCTATAATAGGTAATGGATAGATTTTTTTGCAAAGATCCCTCTTAGAAGGGTTGTAAGGTCTTGAAATGTCTTACATGAGGATGCCTTGTAAATTCTACATGATACCAAAGTGTCATAATTCAAGGCATACCAAAACAAGGAACAATAGTCTCAAGCTCATTAGCCTCAATGGGTTGTTTGGATCCTTCCAAAAAAGTTACTAAAAATAGAGCATATAGTGTATCCTACTAGGCCAACATTCCAATAGCCCAATTAGTTGAAGTGAACATTAATTCATTCAGTAGTAGAAAAAAGAGAAAATTGGTGAAAACCCTCTTAATCCATTGTTCATGAGTAAGTGTATGCCTAGTAAATAGGTAATTAAACACACATTATCAATGGTAGGCTTACATGGTCAGTGAAACTAGGGCATTATTATAGCTCCCACAAGGATTTTATTCCTCAAATAAAAATGTAGTCAGCACGCATCTGTAACATGGCCATTGAACTAATTGTCCTTTGAGTATGCCCTAGTGGTTGTACAATGTAAACAACATCCCACCTGATTTTGATAATGTCTTTCGAATGAATCATATCATAAGCTGCTGGTCAACGTTTTAGACCATCTAATGTGGTTCATCCTCAAGACAAAGGTGAAAAAATTAATCAATCAAAATGTTTAAATAGTAGAGATGCATCCAGTGGTAGACATGGATGTTATCACCAGGTATGATAGAAACATCTTAAATATCAATAAATAAAAATGTATTTATGTTTGAGCCCTGGTATTTGCTCACTAAACAAAATCCCCACATAGGTATACCTTGTCTTCAGGACACACAACAAAAAGGAAAGACAAACTAATATGCATTTACTATTCAACCCTAAGATTCAAGTAATGGCAAGTCATTAGTCCTACGGACACAACCTATGTTCTCTCTCAAATGTAGAAAAGCAAAAATAGAAGCAAAAAATCACTAGTTGGTCCTCTAACATGGAAGAAAGCATCACACTTTTCATTTAATTATTTTTTGAAATAAGACATGTCACCATTAAAAATTCATAGTTAGAGCTAGCAATGGTAGATTTTGGAAACACAAATCCTTAACTCCTCTTGGAAGGAATTTTTTTTCATTATGTCCTCTAGTGTCCAAGATCAACATCCATCTCAAGAACATTTCAGCGATCATTTTCTTAGTTTTTTTTTTCAAGAATTTCTTGATTGTTTTGTTGTTTGGCCTCTTTTCGTTGCCATGCACCGATCCCATGATGGCTTGAAAAACTGCACGTTCACTATATCCACTACTAGACCTTGTTCATTCACCAAGTATTATACCCTCTATCCACCTAAATAATAGTTTTTTTTTATCCGCCCACAATAGCCACCAAGAATGTGGTTATTTGTTAAACAAGAAATAACACAATGCCTTTCCATCTATGTAGAAAAGGGTTAGCTATAAGCACAATGAGAACAATAAGGCTCATACAAGTTGCTATAAGTGTCAGAAACCATTGTTACCAGTCAATAAAATGTAAAAATATATAACTGAATTGAAGTGTAGTTTTAACAACTGATAAAGTTATAAGACCAATTATTTCCCCTCACCCTCCTATACTTAAAGAGTTCATCCACAATAGTGGCTAGTAAAACCATAGGTCTTGGTGGTAATGGATCCAAAACCTCCTTGTAAATTACACTTAGTGGAAAGGTTGACCCAAGCAAGGTATCCCTTGTGGATTGAGTATTTTGGTTTTATACAAAGTAATGTGTGAAGCCAATATAATACAACACTACACTTATAAAATAAAGACATGCTTTCAAATTTGTCAACATGGGTTTTATCTGCACAAAATTAATGCTTGTTTTGTTTTTATAATCACTCGCATAACACCTTTTATGCTCACATAATTCCGAGTAATAAGATCTATAAGCATAACCATATTCTAGCAAAATAAGTTAAGTCACAATGTTAGACTATGGTAAACTATAACATAATGGTTTTTCTTCAAGAGCTTTGACATTGCACGATCTCCATAACATAATGGCATTTGAACTAGTCCAAGATGAGATACTTGACAACATTGATCACTCTATTTCAACTAAAAAATGACAAAAAAATGCACATAAAAGTGGATTTTACTTACAGTTTTAGTGACTACTTCCATCTCTCCAAGTATACATGACAAAAGTGCAAATTTTCCTCAGCCCACATCGCTACAATGGCTATGAAAGATGAAGGCTTTACATATAAATTTATATTATTAGGAATTAGAACTTCATCTTTAGGACGCCACTTGAATGACCCGTCTATAATTGACATCATAAAGCTTCTCAACAACCTCAAAATTCACCTCATCACCATGAATATATTTTTCAAGTTGACAAAGAGAAACAACAACCTGTGTTGATGAAATGAGTACTTGATGACAAAATATCATAGGTTCTTGGAGAGTGCAAAATGTTGAAATTGAAGTAAAACATTTGCCTAGAGTAAGCACTATCTGCATCAATACACATGAAGCAAATTGTATAACAAAAACTGCAATAGGTGATAACCAAAGTATAAAAATGGTTATAGCAATGGTTTACATAAACATAATTATACAAATGTGTTCTTAACCACGAGCAACATCAAATTTCCTATGAAACCATTAATGCTAGGCCCACAACTTAATAATCTTCATGTTTCTTATTGCTTCATTAGTGACTTTCATATGGTTATATTTGGAATATATTAGTTGTATCATATATTTATGTTGTTTAGAGGCTAGGAATAGAAGAATAAGCAACACAATTAACATAGTAGCCAAGCTGGCGAGCATAACAAGTCAAATCACGCCACAAGGACAATAAGCAATGTAATGAATATATGAATTGGTATTGACCAAAGGTCATGAACTTGTACAACCACTTGAGTCACTATCTCCACATTAATTGACATATAATTCATAATTTTCCCAATTCCATGGCTTTCCTAGGAAGAATTTGAAAGGCAATAAACCCTTTTGGTAAATTGTAGAAAACAACAACAATTGCACCAACAAGCTATGTTTTCCCAAAAAAAAAGATTGTATTGTTGAACTATAATCACTCAGAAAAATTAGCTAGAAATAATACAAATGCAAGTGCCATTCCATTATAACACAGATCCTCTTTGTTTGTGGCTTCATTTATGAAGCTACGTATTAGAAGGGGGCCCACATACATCACAAACTATTTTACAAAAGTCAAGATAACAATGAGGCTAAATTGCTTCCAGAAGGACCGTAATATAGCAGATCAAGAGAACATCGTCTTGTTTTCAACTTCGGTTGCAGTAGAGCATAAATGCTTTCAACTCTATCTTTAGGTTTAAGCATAGATATATGCTATAAATTAATGGCATAATTTTTCCCAGTGGCTAGAAGATAATTCAACCAGGAAAAATTCAACCTGCTTATAAATCCTGAACTAGCATAACTTGTGAGAGTTCCAGAGTTTTGTTTTTGGAGGAATACTATTTTATTAGTTAACAAATTTTCAGAAAGTGGATCACAAGCATTTGAAAACAATCACCAAAAATGTTGAGATTAGTGGAAATGTCACAAACAATATGAAAACATCAAATATGCTATAAAATGAATGGGAGTTTTCACTCATGAACAAAACAAAATGTGAAATCATTTCATATACCTACAAGATGAAGCTAGAGACCCACCAATCTCTCAAAAGAAAATGATGTGAAGATTGCGCATGCCTCTTTTCAAGATTGATAAGAAGAAACAAAACTGACCAAGTGACAGTTTGTAGGTTTCGAAATTCGCATAGTGTTCAGGGTTTCATCCATTTAAATCCTTTAGAACAATTTAGACCATTTGAAAATGTGCTCATGCATACATTACTTGAAATTAGAAAAAAAAAAAAAAAACTCTAGGATTATTTTAGATTATAGCTTTAAATGAATGATCAAGGTGGAGGCAAAGAAAATCTGAATTTTTGAGGATGACAAATAGAGCTTTCTAGCTGGTAATTATAACATCAAAACCAACAATTAAACAATAGTAATGAAAGGTTTCCATAGATATCAAAGCTCACCCAACTATACCGTTGACAATCATTACAATGCAACCTTGGAACCCAGGATTGAAGGTTTTAAATTAGTGTTGGAATGTCATGTAGCGAATATGAAAATACTTCCACTAATACAAAAAAAAATACAATGCAGAGGTACTTTGTTTTATAATATATCACATGTAACAAACCCACTATATATATATATATTATATATATATGGATATATAAATATATTCCAACAAAAAAAATGAACCATTTGGCTTTAATATTAATTTTGCACAATAGCCCAAAAAGTAACGAGTTTGACCTAAAGGCTTGTGTTTGAATCTGAATAGGAACATGGTTAAAACAATGATTTGGGGTTTTAACCTCATGTTCTACCCACGTATATACAAGCCATGTATAACAAAGATACGTCATACTCATGCAATCATAACTCTAACCATCATTGGCATCAAACATAGCTTAGTCTCTGTAAACCAAATTGTTGACACCTAATCATCAGGATTGGGTGAATAACTGTAATTGATGTAAATAAATAATAGAAAATATGAAGAGTCACTGGGAGATGAAATGAATAGTCTCTCCCTTATGTATATAATAAAGACTAACCTGAATGAATATCATGAATTGTTTTGAGGAGTTACCTCCTGGTCTGACATGGTATCAGAGCCAGTGCCATTTTTGGCTTCCTTCTGATTTGTAACTCCCTATTCTGCCTATTTTGCAGAACTCACACCTTTGTCTTTGTTAGTACACTATCATATGCATTTTCTATGTCTAACATGGTACCATATGCATTTTCATAAAAGCACTGCTCCTCTTGCTGCTGCTCGACATTTTTCTCTACTGCATTTTTGCTGTGTGGTATCACTGTTTTTTTTGTGTGCGTGTGTGTGGAATGCTTGAGTCGAATACTGCTCAACACTCATACCATAACACTCGTATCCAATCTCAAATATGCTCCATACTCCACACCATACACACTGCCATTTGCTACCTTACTGGCGAGGGTGGCTCTGCAAACCCTTTACGTCCTTGCTTCCTATAGCATGGAAACCCATCCAATATTATCACCAGAGATGTCTAGTGCTGCAATTTGAAAATTCCTGAGGTTCCTCTGGTAGTTTAATAAGGTTTCCCAAGACTTACCTTTGTTTTATTTAGCAGAAGTCAGTGATTTTCCAGCTCTCAAGATTCATTATGTTTCTAATTCATCTAATGGCGGAAAATACAGTTCAAGACTACTGATCCGCTTCTTACAGTTGCTTGGTTTCCGAAACTCCGAGACCAATAGTTGTCGGAAATTGCGCGAAGAGGGAACAACCGTAACCTTGGCATATGGAATATCAGGATGGCTACTGATCGTAATACACAGTTTCTCGTTTTAATTATCCTTCTCGCATGGTATTTTTGGTTCAAAATAAGGGAAGATTGATATATCAATGTGGGATATATCGTTGTTGCTGCAATGTTGTGTTGCTGTTGCATTGTATATGCGTAAGGAATTTAATGTTAGAGTCGGTGAATGGTGAATGTTATTACACTGAATGATATTGCAGTGTATGATATTACATTTTGTACAGTGATGCCTCTTTCTCCATATATCAGAATCAAATCCTTTTTAGGAGTAAAATTTTGCGAGCAGAAGTATTTTTACAGCACTCAGATTTTACAATGCATTCAATCATATCTATTGTGGGAGTGGGAGTAGTTCTCACTGGCAAGGAGAACTATCCTGAGTGGTCTCGGAAGATAAAACACACCCTCATTTTCAATGAGTTGTGGAAAGGAGTGTGTGTTGGAGATGGAGACAAAGAGCGAGAAGAGCCTACCTCAGACAAGGAGTTTTCCATTTGGGAAAATAAGAAAAGCAAAGCCTATGAATTAATTGCAGCATTTGTAAGTGAATAGGTGAGTCGATATATTTCTCCATTTTCAAATGATTTCGAAGCCTTACAAAAGCTGAAAGAACTCTATGATTCACACTCTGCACTTGAAGTTGTTCAACTCATGATTAAACTCTTCACTCTTGAATTACAAAATAATGATCCTCTTGCTCTTGCATCCGAAGTAAAATCTATAATGCATGATATCAAAGCCACGAAGGTTGAATTGGATATTCCTCTTATCGTTTTTCTCAAGGCACCTTATCCTACTTACTCCAATTATCTTGAGTCATTGCAAGCAAATGGAAATCTCAAAGATATTACCTTTGACTCTCTTGTGAAAAAAATTGCTGAAAGAGAGAAAGCTTTTGGAAAGAAGACAACCCCTAAATCCTTTGAAGAGGCTGTGTGCCTTGCTCATAAAGAAAATAATCTTGCCCAAGATTCTTCCAGAGGAAGAGGTGGTCGAAGGGGAAGAGGAAGATATTTCAGAGGCAGACACTCTCAAGGAGACAAGTCAGATTTGCACTACATACACTACAAAAGAAATGGATCACATGATGCCTCCACATGCAAGTTACCTTGGGACAAAATTGAGCAGCAAAGAAACCAACCCAAAGGTAAAAATAATGACATAGACAAAGGTAAAGCACATGAATCCGCTCATTATGTTGTGGCACAATGTAATATTGGCGTAAATGAAGACTTATTTAATGCTTCACTTGCTTCTTGGAAAAACGATTGGTTGCTTGATTTAGGAGAAACTTGCCACATGACTCATAGAAAAGATTTTTTTGAAGAATTTACTGATAGTGTTTATGGAGCAGTATACTTTGTAGACCAATCAAAACTCAAGCCATCAGGGCTTGGCACAATCAAGGTTAAATTTCTTGGTCTTCCAAACTTTCTTCTGCATCATGTTCTATATCTCCCACATCTGAAGAGAAACTTGCTGTCCTTGGTCCACATCCACCAGCAAGGTCACTCCATTCATATGTTTGATGGCAAGCTTGAGGTGAGAAAAGCATCTGACCACTCACTTGTCATGAGGGGATAGAAGAAGAAAGGCTTCTCAAGTTGCAGGGTACCTCTGCTCGTGCACAACATTTCTCATACAATTCTTATTATGAAGAAGGTACAATTCCATCAAGTTTATTATGGCATGCTATATTTGGACATTTGAACTATGACAGCCTCTGCTTGTTGAAGAAAAATGGTGTTACTGGTTTGCCTACAATTCCTAGGAAACTTAAGCAATGTGATGCTTGCATTCTAGGAAAGCATAGAAAATAGTCTTTTCATGATTCACATTCAAGAGCACATAGAAAACTTGAACTCATTCATTCAAATTTATGTGGCCCAATCCCTGTTCCTTCTGCAAATGGAAATAAATATATGATGACATTTGTTGATGACTACACCAGAATGCGTTGGGTTTATTTATTGAAGAACAAATCTGATGCTTTTCAAACATTCAAGAACTTTCATACATGGATTGAACATGATGCACAAACTCATATTGGCTCTATTTGTACTGATAATGGAAAATAATACACTTCAAATGAATTTGAAAACCATCTTCGCCAACATGGGATCAAACATCAAACAACTATGCCTTATAATCCCCAACATGACAGTGTAGCTGAAAGAATCAATAGGACAATCTTAAATATGGTGCACTCCATGATGTTTTTAAAAAATGTAAAATTGATGTTTTGGGTTGATGCAGTTCTATGTGTTGTATATATAAATAATAGATGTCCATCTAATGCTATCATAAACAAGATTCCCTATGAAATGTGGTATGGTCACATTCCTTCGGTAAAGCATCTTAGGGTCTTTGGTTCCACCTGTTATGCCTTGATACCAAAAGTACATAGAAACAAACTTGGTGCAAGAAGTCATAAGTGTATCTTCCTCGGTTGTTCAAACACCTCCAAAGCATACCGTCTCTATGATGAAGTCAATAAAAAGTTTACTGTATCTAGAGATGTAATCTTTCTTGAAACATCCAAAACTGACAATGTTGTTGAGCGACAACTTGATCGCTTGGATAGATTCACAAAGGAAAAATCATTTCAAGAATTTGATAATCAGATTCCACATCTTCAAGGGGGGATTCCTATACTAGATCAATCTGTGGAATCTTCTTCTGAAGCACTCTCTCCCCCGCATGAAACTCCAACAACGGATGATACTTTAAGTGATGTGATTGATAGAATTGGGAGACTCAATCTTGATTCAAACCCAACTCAATCAACAAAGCAGCCTGGACCATCTAAGAAAGGTACCCAAAGTGGCTAAAAAAGATACATGAAAGTATTCATCCTGATGAGGTTGGAAAGATAGGAACTAGAAATTCAAACTAGCGAAATGGAGGTGATGTAGATGACTCTGATTCACCTGTTGATATGGATGTTTCTTATGATTGTGAATTAAATTTGTCTACAGATTTAGAACCAACTTGCTTCAAAGAAGCTTCTTCTCATGATGAATAGAAAGAAGTGATGCAAAAGGAGTATGATGCTCTGATAAAGAATGACACTTGGAAGCTGGTTGATCCTCCATTAGGAACCAAACTAATTGGCTCCAAGTGGGTCTACAAGAACAAGTATAAAGCTAATGGCTCACTTGACAAGCACAAAGCCAGGCTTGTGGCAAAAGGTTTTGCACATAAGGAAGGGGTCGATTATGAGGAGACTTTTGCCCCCACAACAAAATGGGCTACCATCCGGACACTCTTTACCCTAGTAGCTCAGAATGGTTGGAAAGTCCATCAAATGGATGTAAAAACTGCTTTCTTGAATGGAGATCTAAAAGAGAATGTTTTTATGTCCCAGCCTGAAGGATTTGCTGTGAAAGGACATAACATAAAGTATGCAAACTTGTGAAATCCTTGTATGGCCTCAAAGAAGCACGTCGAGCCTGGTATGAAAAACTAACTGAGCATCTTCTGAAACTCAATTTCAAACATTATGATCTTGATGATGCAACTTTGTTTGTCAAGAAGGTTGGCAAAATAGTTGTATATCTTGTGGTATATGTAGATGATCTTTTGATGACAGGGAACAATGAAAGCTACATTGTATCCATAAAGAAGGAATTGAGGAAAGGTTTTAAAATGATTGATTTGGGCTATGTTCATTACTATCTTGGTATTGAAGTAACTCAACATCCGAAGTCCATATTCCTTTCTAAAAAGAGTACATTGGAGATCTGTTGAACGGGTTTGGCATGACAGAATGCAATCCTCTTACTACTCCAATGGAACAAAACATAAATCTCACATCCATTGAAGAAAAAGAATTTGAGGATGCAACAAAGTATAGACAACTTGTACGAATTCTCAACTACCTAACTACTACCAGACTAGACATTTCGTTTGCTGTTAGAATCCTCTCCATGTTTATGCAAAAGCCTTGTGAGGGACATTGGTATGCTGCAAAAAGAGTTCTAAGGTACTTGAAGGGAACTCAAGACTTTGGAATCAAGTATATACAGGTGGACGACTTTAGCTTTATTGGATACTCTGATTCAAACTTCAATGGAGACAAAGAAACTGGGGTATCTACTTCAGGTTATGCTATGAGTCTTGGATCAAGAGTTGTCTCTTGGAGATCACGCAAACAATTAGTTCCAGTAGATTACACAACAGAGGCAAAATATGTGGCAGCAGCTGAGGCAACAAAAGTAATTGTGTGGCTCAGGAAAATTCTTGAAGATTTGCAGGTAAAACAAGTACAATCGACTCCACTCATGATTCAAAATGCCTCAGCAATAAAGTTGGCCAAGGAGCCAAAGTTCCATGATCGAACGAAGCACATCAATACTAAATATCATCTGATTCGACATCATGTTGAGGCCAAAAAAATCCATCTCTGCTATTGTTCCACTAATGAGCAAATTGCAGACATCTTCACCAAAGCACTTGGAAGAGGAAAGCTTGAAAGATTCAGAACGATGCTTGGACTCACCAACATCCCTTCAGATTAAAGGGGGGAATGTTGACACCTAATCATCAGGATTGGGTGAATAACTGTAATTGATGTAAATAAATAATAGAAAATATGAAGAGTCACCGAGAGATGAATTGAACAGTCTCTCCCTCATGTATATAATAAAAACCAACATGAATAAATATCATGAATTGTTTTGAGGAGTTACCTCCTGGTCTGACACAAATCTTTTGCAAAAAAATAACCTGCAAAGCATACATGACAATGGGCTCATACACAGAAAAAAAATATGGTAAATGACTTCGTAACTTAGGATTGCGAATGCACAAAATTCACCCTAGCTTCCAGTAACATAATATGCTGCACACAATTAATGAAAGTCAAATGTAGGTCATTCCATGTCTAGAGTTAACCTTATCCTTAATACTTGATTTTGGTGTCAAATGAGAAGAGGAAGGCCACAATCAACCAAACCAATATATATTCCAAGAAAATTGCGAGGGCCATGCACATATTGCCTTCAGACATCACTCAAAACCAAGTAAACATACCAGGGAACTCTCATCTTCAAGATTCCATTCCAAACTAACTAATCTCAAGCAGGGCTCCAAAGAACAAAGTTGAAATGACTAACGCTAACCACATTATGTTAAGTGCCATTGAAACAAGGGCTCAAGTTCCACACCATCCGAATGAGATTGGGGGCCATCTGGGATGACCATTTAATACGATCATAACCCCCTCATGTAGAATCATATGTTGTTTTACCATGACATTTGGGCAACTAACTTTTACTATATCATTACAGTAAGTTGCAACACATTGGTGGAATGTAACCATAGGCATGGTCTAAGATTTTATGTTGTTATTTGATGATGGAACATGATTGGACATGCATAATTCTAGTGTAGAAAATAGAATATGTTTTAGATATCTTTGATTGCTAGCAACCTCAATTGACATAACATATTTATTATATTGAGGTGCTGATTACAAATGAGTAGACTTGTCATATCTATCTATTTATTTATATAATGACTAGAGTGATCATGATATGTTGTGTTGACTGTTGGGCATGGATTTCTTGATCTTGCATAGCAGGTCACATGTAATGGAAGGTGCTTAACCATACCAAACTATAAATATTGTCTGCTAACCTATATTGTCTCATTGCCATTTTACAGACCGAACATCTAAATATTGTTAAGGATCTGTCATAAGTATGTATGTCCGCCGAATTGAATAAGCATGTACATGCAATAGGAAGAGACCTTATAATAACAATAATTTTATGAATATTTTCAGGGTCTTGCAGGATGAGACCAGATGACCCATTTATTCCAAGGAACCTAGATCAACGAGTATCCTTGTTGTCTTAAAGATACAATATGTTAATGAATTCAAATAGTATGACCTATATGAAACATAAGAAATGACAGGCTAGGTCTTGATACTCATGGATACAAGCCTTATCTATTATTCTAGCACCAGAGGAGAAAAATAATTGAGTACTTAACTTACAAGTATCGTGTCCATGTGAGGTTACCTAAGAAACTAGGTATTAGACCTGTTTTATGCCAATTTCTAGCTAAGAAAACTCCACATATGAATATGTCATTACCCCACTTTATAAATTTAGATCAAGTAAACTTTATATGCCTGAGATAAGGACTATACCACATAGAATCAAGGCTGGAAGATTCCAGATTATATCTAGATTATACAAGCATGGTATTTGAATGTGATAGCGTGTTTTTTCCATCTTATTCAAGAATAAGGATGTACTAGTATATTCTACAAACATCATTAAGCAATAAAGTATGCTAATGTATTCAGAGACATTCCAACATATCTTTCTTAATGAAGAAATAAAAGGGAACCACTCATATTAAATCAACCTGGTGTTGTGTTGATCATCAAAGGCAACAATGTCCAATCAGGAGTAAACCCACATCCTGGCCAAGGCTTAGAGATGTTATTACTCTTACTTATTGTGCTTACCTACTCGTGGTTTAAATTAATACACAACAGTACTCAAACATTCTATAGCACTAGATTTTCAATCTCAAGCACACTAAATTCATGTAATCTTGGTTTGAAACAATGCCTATCGATTAAATAAATGGTTGAACTCAAGTTTGGACCATCATACCTTCGTTAGGTTAAACGTGGTAGCAATCTGTGGCTTTAGAAACATAGAGTCTAAGATTTCTATCATGTATTGCAAAAGTTCATTTGGTATGAGTGGCTTTACCTTACTACGGACCAACAAGGGCACCATCCTCAAAGAAGTCCACCTGAATGAAATAGAGACAACTATATATATCAGTTCCATTCAGATAATCTATTCCATGCGCAGGCCTTAATAGACACTAGCGACAACATGGTAACTTACTGTATACCAACAATGGCATGATCCTCATAGAGGTCCACACGAATGAAACATAAACAAATTATATACTGATTTCAGCATAGTAATCTATCCCACGTGTAGGACTTAATAATTACTAGAGACAATAGAGTCCCTTAGGAGCTACATAGAACTTGATGAGGCATGTAATACATGTTAGGAACATTAAAATTAATCGAAAGAATCTCGAGAGCAGATTTGTAAGCAGTGCTAGTATGAATTGTTCAGACAATTCAATAAGGTTCAAAACAGACATTGAGGTAAGATTTATAATGTTCCTCCCATCCACAAGAAAACTGCCAACATGCAGTTACCAACCCCTAGCTTATGCAACCTTTCTAATGTCCAAACCAGGGAATCTAGAGGCTTTGTCCCACCTCCACCCTACATATAAATATTGTCTCCAGAGTCCTTTCCAGGGATTCCATAGGTCTTGTCCCACCTATAGCCTACATATAGGTGTTTAGTTCTTGTTTTGTATAGATATTATAGAGAAAATACTTCTCTGCCCATCAGTTAGTGAAGGATTCCAGAGAAATTCTTTGTTATGCAACCAAATCACAAATAGATAGATCAACGACTTAAAAATGATCCTCTCTGAGGGGGAAACCTCCTTTACATTACATAAATGAACAATTCTTGGATGATACAAATTAAAATACCTCCTTTCTATATATAGGAGCCTAAGGGGTCACAATATAATCAGAACCTACATAACAATAATAATGTAAGGGCACAATAATAACAATAATGGGCTTCTATGGGGCACAATAATAACAATATGGGGACTACATGGGCATAACAATAATAATAAGGGGGCTACACTAGCAATAACAGTAAGGGGCTACACTAGTATTATAGAGACCTAACATGCCCCTCTCCTTCAAAAAAGCATTGTCAAGACACTTGAGTAGTTCTGGATGCTTATGTATAAAAATTCTCATCCTCCCATGTGGAATCTTCAGCAGACAAGTTCTTCCACTTGATGAGATACTTAGAAATTGTTCGATTTCATAGCTGTCAGGTTCTTATTTCTGTGACTTCTTCAGGTTCCAATATGATTTTTCCTTCCTCATCAAGTTCTCGCAAATTTTATTTGAACAGGGAGCTTGTCAACTATAACTTTCTTTAAGCATGAAACATGGAAAACTAGGTGCACTCGGGAAGATGCATAAAACTCCAATTTGTATGCCATGGTACCAATCTTTTGCAACACCTTGTAAGGACATAGTACTTTGGTGATAATTTATTATCCTTCTTAGCTTGCTTGAGGGACATTTATTTGTATGGTTGTAGCTGTAAAAATACCCAGTTGCCTACATCAAAACTTCCTTTGTTGTGATGTTGATCGACCTATTGTTTCATTTGATTTTGCGCCAAAGTGAGGTTATCCTTTAGGAGTTGGAGAACCTGTTGTTGATGCTTGATTTGATATTCCAATGCTTGAACCTGTTGTTGACGCTCGATGTGATATTCCAATGCTTGAACCACTAGGCTATGTGCTCTATCATTTAGAGATCCACCTCACTCAGCTTTGAATCCATCTGACAATATAGATCAACCAAAACATGAGAACCCCATCACACCATTGCTATTCGGAAATGGAAAGGCTAGGCTGAAAACACTGTCACACCTGGTAAAACCCATGCCATAACAACAAAAGAACCACATGCAATACCATGCATGCCAAATATAGCAAGGATTACACACATGTAAATCGATACCTGCAAAGAATATTGTTGTAGTTGCTTGTTCCTGCTCTTCCTTGCATGATCTCTGCTTCCTCTTGCCTTATTTGCATTTCTTGATCCAATGCCAAAATGCTCCAAGAAAACTCTAAGTATCCAAGAGTGAGAGAGAGAGAGAGAATAATGAGAGAGCTCGAAAACTGAACTGACAAAAGGTTACAAACCGATCTTCAAAAGCATTTTTATCAATGAGGCCTCTATTTTCTTAATTTTCCATTAACTCCCTTCATTTTCCTCCTCACATGCAACTCGTGACCTTTCATCTTCCTTTTCTCCTAATTGCCATTATTTTCATAAATAAATGTGCCAAAAATGCCATTTTTATTTTCTAAAGCCTTAGCCATTGCCTTTTCCAATTTCCTTAGCCATAAGAAACTGATGAACACCCACACTAGGATGTCTTGCCCAACATTTAGTTTGGAATAAGTGTCCCATCAATCGTGGTTATTATTTTTTCCTTTATTAAATTTTATTACTTGGAATTTTCACCAAGGTTGTTACACAAACCTTCCAGGTCGCTTTTCATATCTATTTTTAGACCATCCTTCGAAACTTCTATATTGACATTCATAATTTCTTCCATGTCAGATTTCAAACCATTGATCTTAGCTTCCAGTTCATTTTTTGTTACTCTTTGTGAAAGTGAAATTTGTTGCACTTGATCTCACAATTTTAATACATCATGCTACATTTATTCCTCTTCTTCATGTGTCATAGAAGAGCTTTTTGGTTGCTTACTAGGTGTGTCCATTTTTTTGTTTCGAGGCATTGTGAAATCAAACAATTATATCTATGATTCACTATGCCCTTTGAATCACTTCAAACTATTTTTCAAACAAAAATGCAAAGTTAAAAAAATACACACCTTTTTCTTGCTTTTTAAGAGTTAGATATTGCACCTGTTATATCTATGTAATTGGAATGTCCAAGATTTGAAAGATATATAGTATCCCTCTAAGTCTTCTTTCCAACCCAATAAGTTAGACCAAGATTGGACTATTCAAGAAAGAGTTATGCCCAATCTCCCATGATGGCCTGATTATAGGTTGTTTCAGTAGAGCGAACTTGTACAGAGTGCCATGTGTCACTATTTCAACCTTCAACCCTGAAAATGATACGCAAAAAACTACAGTACATCCTCTTTCTGTCACTTTTTACAAAATGCAAATTCGATGCTCAGAGAGAATGTTATGACGATTTTCCTTAGGTCACCTATTTGAGATGGAATATTGGAGCCCGTAAAAATCCCAACTTCCTCAAATCATATCTCTGAAAATATAGCGAGAAAAGATCTGAAATTCTTACAAAAAGTTCACCAACATTTTGGCTCCACGTCGTTGAAATTTCATCTTCAGGGACTTCGTAGAAAAAAGTGAAAGAGAAAATTCCATGATGACCTATTTGAAGTAGTGAAACCCTTGAAGTTGTGAAACCCTAGAATCCAAAGCTCTGATACGAAATGTTATGCAACCAAATCACAAATAGATAGATCTATGAATTATTAATTATCTTCTTCGAGGGGAAACCTCCTTTACATTACATAAATGAACAATTATTGGATGATACAAATGAAAATATGTCCTTTCTATATATATGAGTCTAAGGGGTCACAATATAATCATAGCCTACATAACAATAATAATGTAAGGGATCAACAATAAAAATAGTGGGCTTCTATGTGGAACAATAATAACAATATGGGGACTAAATGGGCACAAAAATAATATTAAGGGGGCTACACTTACAATAACAATAAGGGGCTACACTAGTATTATAGGGACCTAACATTCTCCACCCATCAACCAGTGAGGAATTCCAGAGAAAATACTTCTCTACCCATCATCCAGTGAGGGATTCCAGAGATGGAAATATCCACCCTCACTTGATTAAGGGATTATAGAGATGGAAATATCCACCCTCACTTGATTAAGGGATTCCAAAGCTTTTCCTCCACCCCGAGGTTGTTTCTATAGAAACTCCACCCACCTGGGAATTTAGAGTTTATGACAACATGTATAGGGCATCCCGAGGCCTCCACCCATTATTCAATGATGGATTCTAGAGGTATAAACCTCCACCCTTAGCCAATTCAACAAACCCTAGAGAGATAAACACTGACTAATTTTGGTGGAAGAAAAGGGTTCCACATTTGCTATACTGCATTATGAAACATAAAGGCTATATTTAGGTGTCCTCATACTCCACTTGTTGGAAATGGCTTAGCCACAAATATGACTACATGCTACCTATCCTTTGGAAGGTAAGGTCACCTGTGCAATAATTATTTGAATACTATTCCAAGCATTTCTATAAAAGGACAGGGTTATCAAGTCCCTTTCTTCCAGAGGGTGTGGTAATCAGGTCAATAGCCTTACTAGAAGGTCACTCTGCTTACAAATGTTGTAAATAAAACTCCCACCACCTAGTTTACATGGGTGTATGTGAGCTAGTAGAAGGTAAGGATCACAATTCTTGTTTGAGTTTCCAGTAAATCATTTGCATCATGGGACTACACACTAGAATTTAGATTTTAATTGGGTGCAAAGAGTTCATGTGATCTGCGTTAAGGATACAATTTAGTGGTGTCCCAAAGACTCACCTTCATTGCTGCAACCTGATCTATTGTCCTCGTGGTGTAGCTCCCACCAATTTTCAGGTTAGTGTGCTTCAACCAATTTTCCTTTTAAGTATGAGTTTGGTTTTCTCGGCCATTTTCTTCTCGGCTTCTCCCCTTCACTGTCTTCCCACAACCCACCTTCTAGCTTCCCCTCCTTCCTCTCCTTTCCCCCAAGTTGGTTCTAGAATATTCTAGGTGTTAAGAGCTTCCCCTACCATGTGTTGTTATCCTTCAAAATATCTGTGAGTGCTTGCGGGATTCTTAGCTTTATCGTTTGAATTTGGCATCTATAATGAGGAACAAAAGCACCAAATTTATTTTAAAACTACCAACTATTTTAAAGATAATGAATGTTGAGGGAAAATCCAAACATTGGTGATAAGTCAACAAATTTAGGTGCATGAAGATGTGCATTGTTCAACACCATTAAACATCATGCACCTTTTGATTGATTTGATGGAGAGAAAGAGCATGTATGGTAGATTGTGTGCAAAAATGCCTGACATTTAATGCCCTCCATATATTTTATGTGGTTTTCTCCATACCAATGAAGTATTGCCATACGATGGACATCTAGTGGACATGTAGGTTGTATAATATGATTGGCCAAATGGCAGTGACACATGTCAAACTAAAGGATAATGACATGGTATACAATGATGATGCAACACCATGAGAATGGCCAAGGAAGATGGCATGGAAGGACAATGACATTTGGAAATTTGTGGTTGGCCTCAAATGGTGATGTGGTAGTGGTGTATGGCATGGAAGTAGGGAGATGATGTGGAAGTGCCATGTGGCACCTCTGTCAAGGATAATGAGGTGGTAGATCTAAATTAGATTAAAATTACATGTGGAAGCTTGTGACAGGTCAAAGATATAAACAACAACCCTTTCAAATTTTAGTTAGAAGCCAAATGGGGTAGAGAAAGAAAAACAATTAGGTTAAGCTAAAGATAATTAAACAAGGGCTATAATTTGTGTAAATTACGTGAGAAGAATTAGTGATATCCAAAAACTATCCTTGAAATAGAGTCAAATCCAGTCAAGTAACATAGGCGAATACCTTCAAATTATGAGAAAAGAAACAGTCAAGAAACTTGATTGAATCAAAGCTTGGTACCTCAAAAAAAACATAGATAGGTACTTGTTTAAGAATATTTTGAGGGGAAAACTATAAAAGGAAAGAAGAAGATTAAGATAAGTTCATAATCCATGAAAGTGAGTCACAAACTGACCATACTTGCTACATTGGTGGCCATAGAGACACCTCATAACCTTTTAGAACTTCTTAACTGAGTCCCTAGGAAGGAAAATAAAACACAGTGGTTAAGGAATACTACCAATTTCCTCATTGAAATAGAAGAACCATTCAAGCCCTTGAACTATCACTCTCAGCAAACAAAGTGATTACAATCGCACATTGCAAAAGGCGGCTGAGACAAAGGCGTAGGGATGGGGGAGGGGGAGGATGGGTAGTTACCCTAACTGCACCAAGAGAAAATCCTCACTGTCAAATATCTCAATCTAATACTAGTTGTTCATTCTCTAAAAGGGCACATTGCCAAGGGAGGTGGCACATTTAACCCAAACCACCTAGCATATAAACACATGATGACAAGTAAAGATAAATATACCCATAGTAAGGCCTTATCATCCTGACGACGAAGATGCACCAATAAAGTTCGTGATTGAACCATCACTAATTTACGATGTCAAACCATGAGAAAAACATATATATATATATATATATGTAATACCCTATAGAACACCCTTTTTTAAAGGAACTAGTGGTTTATAAGCTAATGGGGAAATCTAATATGTTAAGGGATAATAGAACACCCTTTTTTTAAGGAACTAGTGGTTTATAACCTAATGGGAAAATCTAATATGTTAAGGGATAATTAGCGATTTAGGAAAGTTAATCTTCTTTTAATGAAAAAAGATAATGAAGTAAAAAAATAAATTATCTTAAGAAGGTAAACAAAAATACTTTATAAAATTTGTATTCGTGTGATAAAATAGGGAGGAAAGTGGATGCTCAATTTTATGAATAAGATATGATTGTTGAAGACATGTTGACCCTTGTTTACTTAACATAAATATCTTTGGAATGAATTTTGAGGCACGTGCCATTAAGTTTGAGATAGGAAATATTTAAATTAATTACAAGTCGATGAGCGAGATTGCTAATAGTGATATTGTTTATTATCAAATAAATCAAACCGATCGGTATTTTTTTTTTTAAATATCAAACTAGTTTTATATGAATGAGAACAAATATGTGGATAATAATATCACTTTCAAAATACCATCAAGAACTCTACTCAAAATGAAATTGTAAACAATACTAGTCCAATGTGATGTAACGAATTATATGATTAAAGAATAAAGATGTGGTTGTATAAAATTATTCTCCTTGTACAATTACTCTGCCTATTATGATCCACACAATAGATATGTGAATAAACATGATGATGTTAAAGAAAAGCTTTATATTATAACGAGTGATTTTTTGGATTTTCCGGTGTTGAAATTTGGTAGAAAAATTTGAAGTGAAATTTTGATTTATGTTATTTAAATTTGTTTTTTATTCTATATATGGATTCATCACCCTCAAAATCCCTAGAGCACTTGGATTGTGCAAGGATTATTGATCAAACTTGTGATTTCAATAAATTCTTGCAAAATTTTAAAAAAATTAGACCAGAAAAACCCACCAAAAAAACTTCCAAAAAATTACACTAAAAACAACTCCTATTATAATACATATAAATAATAGTAAACATGAAACAATAAAATCAATCATATACAGAAAAAGAAATACTTTAAAACCTAAATGCTTCTATAAGGTGCCCACCCATGGTGAAAACATTTAGGCATACCCTTGGATAGGCATTGGTTCAAAGATATGGTTCAATCCTTGGATCTAACAACGAAGCTTCTCACAATAGCCGAATTGTTAACCCACAGGTGTATCCCATATTTGTAAACTTCACTAGATCTCCTCCAAGCATGGTATGGCTGAACGAATCCCACGTATTATGTAACTACAGTCGAGAATAGGGTTCCGTTAAATTTGATATGCCATGAAACCTTCGAAGCCTTACTTCACCTTAAAAACACTAATAAAGCATATGGACATGCTAAAATGGTAGTTGCCACGTTGTTGATGCTTGGTAGAGTTGGAGAGCGCTTCTGTCACATGCATATTTACGAATGCATTCACATTGACACGTGGTTCAACTAGTGCAAAAACCATGCTATTGGTACTAAAAGTAAACTAAGATTCTATCATTGGAAAAAACAACCCATAAAGCACTTAAATTTAATTAAAAATAAATTTTTGAGAGATTAAGTATAGAGTACTTAATCACATTATTTATATTTATAGGAATTAAGGGTTAATATTATAGGATTAGGAGGAATACAAAGTGTGATAGGTAGGGAAATAGTGCCTAACAATGGTAGATAGGAATGACAATTTTGGGTTCAACATATCTTCAAGATAATCTTTTTGAATGTCCTCATACAAGCTAAATAAAAAGTGACAATTTTTTTATCTTTATCGTGAAGGCTACTCAAGAAATCCATACAACATTGTTGAGGATATTGAGTCTTCCTTTTTCTTTAGTGACTTTGTCAACTAGTCTTCCTTGGTATGAAAGTCTAGTATGTAAGCTTTTATTTTCCATTTGCAACACTTTAATTTCTTCTTGGAATCTAGAACTATTAGCCTTTAATCAATCATTCTCTTCGTAAATATATCGATTGAGGACTATGAGCTTTATAACTTCTTTCACTTGCCTCTTTAGTTTTTTTCAGTTAATGGGTCTACTAGAGTAAGATGAACCATAGAATCATTAGGAAAAGGGCGAGGATCATGATGATGAAAATAATTTTCTGAAAAAATACTTAGTAGGAACATCACATTTAGATTCCTCTTGAACATGATTTTGAGTAGGCATTTCAACACATGTCTTTTTCATTAGACTAGTAAATTGGTTCCTTTGTTTCCTTTTTATTATAGAAAGCTCGTCCATGGTCTATTCATCATTTCTCTCAACACCAACAAGAGTTTTTGTAGTATCCCATGGCATAAACATGAGTGGTGGATCCATAGGCCTTCATAACCCTTGTTGTATAGACATATTCCGATTGAGCCCGCGAGTGGGCACCAAGGGGTTTGTTTTCATTGGATTTCCCTTCTTCACTCATTTTTTATGCTCAGGGGGTTCAACTATACCTGCTCCCACTTGAGTCAAGTTTTCATAATGACTTACATTATCATGCCTCTACTCTAAATGTGGCTCTTTACCCTTCTCTTGCAATTGAAATACAAGGCTATTCTAAACCATGAAATTTTTTCCAGTTTCATTTATGTCTTTGAGCTCCTCTAGAATTAGCGTTTTAACAAGTTTCTAATGGTGCAAGCTAATAGAAGGGTTTTTTGCATTTTGTTTGACTTGGTTTTCCATTTTACCAAGACTTTTCCATAGGTAGTAGGGAAAATTCAACTTCTGACATGACTGGAAATGCAACAAGATACACATGTGGTATTGAAGGGTAAGACCATACCTCCCTTCACACATTAATTTTTTTTGTAAACTTATCAACATCTTTGCCCTTTCATCCTTACGAGATGTTCTAGGTATACCTCTAGTCCATTCCACATCCTTGTGCTCATGTTTCAAGAATGGCTTACATATATCCTTATCTAGTGGTTTAGTTTTGAATCACTTCTCTCCAATCCTAAGAAGACTAGCAACTTGGGCCATGATTTCCTTTTTTACTTTCATGATCGAATTCCCAATTGAGTGATTCAACCATCAAAATATTTTTCAAAGCACAGAGTAACTCCATGAAATCATGCCAAGAATCCTTGCTATTCAGACTCATCAAACCACCTTCGACATGCATTGTATTCAGGTAGTGTTTCCAAAAATTAAGCAGTTGGTTCATGCCAATCGACAACCATGTTTGCTGAAAATTTGTTGTGTCAACACTTTTCCATCTAGGCTATGAATCCCCACTAGTATACCAATGCTCTAAATCTTAAAATCTTGGTGTGTTTTCTCTCATCAATGACATAATTTGTAGTTTGTTTGGCATGCTACAGGAGAAACTATAACAATGGAACAAAAAAGTTGTTTCATGCAAGGGTTTTGAGGGTTTGGAGCAATTCAATGACATAGTCTATCATAATTCCCATTATAAAAGGAAAACGATGTGTGAGGTGGTGTATTATTGATTATATGCATGTTGCAATTGGCCAATTATAATAGTTTGAAGGTATCTTAACAAGTGTTTACATTGTAATTAGGATAATGTCAAGATATCATTACAAATAATGGGAGATATTACAAGTGTTGCACATGAATATTATTTAAATAGGACATACTAACTGACAAATTGAAAATGTGGATTATATAAAATGGGTTTGTACAATGATATGCAATCAAACTAGAGTGAGGAAATATGTATAAGCGTGAGGGGTAAAGTAGGGATATATACACAGGGATTAAAAATAGGATATGGAATAATATAGATGTGAAAGGTCTCTTGCTTATATGGATAAAAATTATTTTGCCTCTAATAGAAAAAAGTGAGACAGAGATAAGATTTTTCCTCAACAATAATTCTCTTACCAATACCATTTCATGACATTTGGCTCACCGTGGTTGACCATGGTTGATCAAGGTTAATCATGGGTGATCATGGTTGACCAGTTGGGTTGACCATAGTTGATCATGGTTGACCAGGGTTGACAATGGTTAACCTTTGTTTATGATGGTTGACTGTGTTCAACCATTCTAACCATGATGATCATGCTTGAATGTAATACCCTTAGAAAATTACTATATGACTTTTTCTTTATTTAATTAATGGCTGCAAAAATAAATGACATCTGACAAATATTCTAATGTAAATATTATCTTTTCATTAATGAAATTAGAAATTATTGTTGATGTGATAATTCTCTCAAGAAAATGTTAAATGATAACATGAGATATTAACCCATAACTGTCAAGAAAAAAGTGGTTGAAGTCAGTTATATCTAGAGGGGTAGAAACAAAAAAAATAAAATCCTCCTTCTGTCATTCTTCTGAGGATTGTTGAAAGATGCAAGTGAGAAAAGAAGAAACTGAGAGAGATACAAACCACAAGGAATTTTTATATGGATGGAGAGAAATTCCATATGGTGGATTCTCTAAAAAAGGACCATGGGAGATAAAGACGGTTCCTGTGAAAATATTACCAGTGGGAGAGAAAGACTGGTTGAACCAAGTGAGTTAGCAAGACACTACTAAGGGCTTAGGAGGTGAAATCTAGAATAAACTTCTACATAATTTTTCCTGGCAATTAGAGGAAAGATTGGCGGGAACTAACAAGAGAGGTTGGTTCAATGTTGGGTGGAACTTGGAAGCCTTTAGATTTTTCTGGGAAGGATTTAGATAAGCATAAGGTTTAACGAGGTAGTAAGCATTAGAAAAATGGATACTAGAAATATATGAAAAAGTAGAATAGAAGACTCAGATACATTTTAGAAGTTAAAGATACATGTATATGCATGAATTAAAGTTTATTGTTACACTCTAACTGTATTTTGCAAATGACAAAATGGTGCATAGGTTCTAGTGTAAGAGTTCTTTGGGTTAAGGTAGAAAATATCAGAGCCCTGAAAAGCAATTTCTAAGTAACTAAAAAATTAAAGGAAAACACATGGGGTTGATTAAAGATACCATAAGGAGAGGTTATTTGAATTTAAATGTTTGGCTTCAGGAATAATGTATTCTGGAGTTGTTTTCAAAAAGAAAAGGAAAAAAAAAACTGAGAATGTAAACTGCTATATATATATAGTAATATTAATTAGAGCAGGAAAGTTTGGGAGTATGTGTAGTTTAGAGGCTACATTGTGAGAATAATTATCTCATTCTCAAGTCTAACAATCTCAGCCCTAAACAAGAGGGTTAGGACTCAAAGAACCAATAGTAGTCCCCCATTACATGGGTTTGTTGGGTTTCTAGACTATACATATATATTTATATACCTTATATACAAAGAAGTCATTAAATTAAATATAAATAAAAATAGTAGTGATTGCTTAAACTAAAGAACAAAGTAAATGTCTTTCAAGAAAAGTAGTATGATATAGAATATCTCCATATAATAAAAGTAGAGGGATGAAAGTATATTCTATGCAAATAAAAGAGAAATAACTGAGGTTTTTTTCTTTTTTGTCAAAATTTAAGCACATAGAGAAATTAATAAGTAAAGACTCATCCAAATGATTGGTATCTAAGAAAACATGTTTCAATATTCAAACAATTAACAAAAAACAAGATATCCTCTTCTAAATTAACTGATAGGGTCGAGCCCAAAATTCATACACAAGGAAAGATGAATTTATCCATATCTGGAAATGTTTCAAGAATATATTTAAAATATATGGTGCGAAAACTAGATTAATAGACAAAGATAATTAATGTTTCACAAAACCCTTAGCCCTCATGGGACCCGAAATACTAAGTAATTCAAATATCAAAATTACAATAATGTTAAATGGGAACTCTTATGCCCGTACCCTAGAAATGAACTAATAGTCTTTATATACACATATATACAGAGGAGAGGCCTTGCTTCCTCATAAATTTGTTAGTGTTTACATGGTATAAAGAAATATTGATTACAGTCAGAACAAGGTCCAACTATATTCATCAACCAATGCTTAAATAGTCAACAGAACACTTAGGAAACTTCAGGTTGTCATAATGCTAAGAACCTGACAAGAAAATACTAGATGAATAAGAACTTGATGCCAACACTAGACAACCATACGACAATGAAACCCTAGCCAAAATCTCCTTTTTTTGTAAGCTTGTTAGAATTGGCATTCGTCGGACACACCTACAAAGAATTCAAGGAGGGTTAGTAAAAATATCAGTATTATAGAATCTTTAAGAGTAAATGTGTTTCATGTTAGGGTTTCAAAGATATACCTATATGGAATGAGGAGGAGACGCTTTCGTTTCTGTTGGTAAACCAGAAAAATAAGAGAGGCAGAAGAAACAAATTCTATGGTTAGAAGCTCTAGTGAAATTTGAATAGGGAACCTTGAAAAAATACCAATGATAAAGTAGGTTCTCAAAGGAGCCAAATCACCTTGAATGATCTTCCATAATAACTCCTAAAGTAGCTGAAGTGAAAACCCCAAACTTGGGTATCGATACACTGTGCCAAGGATAAGACCCTTATGTGAAAACAATTTCCTAATCCCTACAAAACAACCATTGGCATAAATATGAGAAATATTCTTAAAATAATCACATGAGATCTTACGAGATTCGAATGTACTAGCAATGGAAAAAGAAAAAAAATATAACTAGGGTAATTACTAGTGAAGCCAACTGGAGTTGTGCTAGTAATGTAGAGGGACCTATGGTAATTAACCAAGTAATCTCATCATCTCATTTGTAGGAAACCTTCCTAAAAAATGAGGTGAGAATGCCCTAGGGTTTAGAAGAAAAATGAAAAAAAATGTAGAGCTAAATGTTGTCATTATGGTTTTCATGATTGCAACTAGTTGATGTTGGTATTGTTTTCATGTTTGTAGCTAGCTTGTGTTGGCATTGATGTCAATGTTATGATAGTCTATAGGATGCACTGATGTCAACCCTATGATGCCTTGTGATGGTACATATTATGGCATTGATGTGTTTTGTGTGCAGAGCAGAGTTGGAGAAGGATTTATAGGTGTCTAAGATGTTTGTGCTCCATGTTGATTAGTTTTCCAAACTAAGTCTTCATGTTTAGGTTCATGATTTGTTGCATAAGTGCTTGGACTAGTTGATTATTTGATGGCCTAGCCTATTTTGTCTACTTGTAGAGGTGCTACAATGTTGTACAAAGGTGTTCCGAGAGATTAGATGACAAGTGTCGACCCTTGACTAGTTGGATTCTAGGTCAACTTGGTGGTGGAACTTGGTTGTGATGTTTAACCTATTTGTAGATGTGTCATTGAGCTTGGAAGAGGTTTGGAGGTGTGTAAAAATACTATAGAAGGTGTGCAAGCAGTTGGTAGAAGTTCTGAGCTGAAGGGAAATAAATTTTCCCTATAATTTGCCACAATCATTGGGAAGGACTGTCATGGGTGTGTTGTAAACCTTCGGTCGAGATCTGCTAGTGTTATGGGTGCTGCTGTAATCGAGATTTTCTTGTGTTATCCTTGCAGCTGTGGCCCAAAATGAAAATTTCTCCGCTTTCCTTGCGCACATCAGGAGAAATTTGACATGGTAATTCCCAAAAGGTTCAAAATTAAATGGATAAGTTCACAAATGGTTGAAAAGGTCCTCCATCGGGTGTAAATTCCTTTAATGCACAAATAAGATGGTTATGGATGGATTTAGTCAACTTTTTGCACCTATGAACTCAATCCAAAAGTGGAATTCGCCCAACACAATACATATATGTCATTTTGGATCTGAGAAATGGTTGGTTGATGTGATTGAGAGTGAGAGAGGGTTGCAAAGAGGAAGAATCCTTTAGATATATTTGTGAGTAAAGGTACATAGTGCATGTGTGCAAATGGGAGTTATGCAAAATAGTGTTTTGAAGCCGAATATCAGTTATGCATATCAGATTGATGGTAGAGGAAGAAATTGCATAGAGAATTTATTATGTCTACATGCTAATTGTTTGTGCATGTAGGGAGTTGACATGAATGGTAATGTGCCATGATATTTCATATGCTGTTTTATGTTTTGTTAATGCAAAGATCTATGATAGCATGCTACGTATATGGATGTAGCTTATTGAGGGTTTGATGTGATATTTATATGTTGCTGGATGGTGTGTTGTTGGTGATTAAATGTGTGTATTGCAACCACTATTTTCTAGAGGGTCTATCTTGCTGCTAGGGTTTGATAGCAGAGCCGGATATTGTTGAGTATAGTGTCTTGGTGATCCATTTTAAAAATGAATGGAATCGAGACCCACATAGAGTTGTGGTGGATTGGCCTCTGGAAAGTGGGTGCTTGCTAACTTGGAGCAGTGATTATGTGCTAGTGATTCTAGTAACAATGTTGCAAATGTGGTTGCTTATGCCTAGTGGTAGCAGGAATAGTTAGTGGTCGCCTCACTATATTTTTGGGATTGAGTCTCATGGCTAGTGGTGGCTAGATGTTTGTGTATGATGTTGAGTCTCCTAGATGGTGGTAGCCGAAAATCTACGTGAAAAGCAATACTTGCTTGACATAATAGAAGATTCAGAGAAGTGCAGTAGCAACAAGGTTTTTTTCTCCCACAAGGGTTTCGACCAAATACCCTTGTGTCTCATGTGATTATTGTGTTGTGTATTGTTGCTCTTATGGTGGTTTTGGTTTCTTCTCAAATGATTCACGTGTTATGATTTGTTAATGTTTAATGAGTTGCTAGTTAATTTATGCATGAAATTGTTGAAGGTTAAAATTGGTAAGAAAATATAATAATACATACTACTGATTCACCCCCGCTCCCTCTCAGTAGTACTTAATGTTTCTAACAATTTGAATTAGAGAAGGACTCTTGGTTACAACTTGATCGCTAGAGAGTAGATCTAGGGTTTGTTGGCCAAAATTATATATATATATATATATTGTTTTTTTTTCATAATGAATTCTCGAGAAGCATCTTTCCTCACTACTATAAGTTTCAAAGTATGGCATGAGAATGTTAAATTATCAATTATTGTCTTACGTATCTAACATTTGGATATTGGTGTGTGAATGATGTGGTGAGGATCCACTAGAACCTAAATTTTTGTAGCGGGATTCTCAAGATAGATGCATAATTTATCAAACTCTTCATGGTAACGATTTGAAGAAGTTAACAAATCTAAGATATGCTAATGAGTTGTGGGACAAACTAGAGACTATGTTTGGAGATAGTAGAAATAGATATAAATAGAATTAGAAAAAGATCAAGAAGAAGAAAAAGAAGAAGGGCCCTCAAAATAAAGAAACTTAGCCACAAGAGTCTCATCCTCCTAGGGTAAATGGTTCAGTCGATAATGTGAAGAAATCATAAAATCAAGAACCAAAGTTATTGCAGTGGAATGAATCCAAAGGTATAGATATTATTGATTTTATTTTGAGTTATACTTTGGATGGTTCAGATTCTAGTCATGTTTAATTTCCTAGTGAAGATGAGGATAATGTTAAGATTGTTAAAGTTGAGTATGAGTCTACTATGGAAGTTGTAGAGAAATTATCTATTGAGACTAGTAGACTAAAAACTACATGCAAGGATCAAGAAAAACTATTACATATCTGTAATGATAAGGAGGCCAAGCTCTAGGACGATATTATCAACATGCAGATTCAATTGGCAGAATAAAAAAAGGTTGAAGAAGGAATGAGAAAACAATACAAAGAAAAATAAGATCAATGTGAGAAATTAGAAGCTGAAGTGATCTCGATGATGAAGCATCTGAAAATGGAGAAGAGCACAATAACCTCAGACATTTTTCTTGAGATCCAAAGATCACCATTGGATAGATCTAGTCTTGGATTTCAAAAGGGTGAGTCTTGTTCACATGCAAGAAAAAACAACAAAGTTGAACCAAAAGGACCTGTAGTGAACAATAGTAGTAGCAAGAGGAGCAAAGAGGGAAACAAGTAGTCAATCCAACAACAATAAAGAGAAAAACCTCAAGGATCACCTACATTTAGAAGATCCTTTGCTCCAAGAGAGGATCATGACAGATCCGTAAAATTTAAAAGGAATCAAAGTCCCTTCATTCCTTTGATGCACAAGATAGAGTGTTACAATTGTCGCAAGTTTGGACATGTTGTAACTAAATATAGGATCAGAGTGTTAATATCTAATCAATGGATATTGCAATAATATGAGCAACATGAGGTTAGCCATAAGGTATAATTGTGCTTTTTATGGTTACTGTTACTCATGTAACTTGTTTGGCCACAAGACAATTGATTGTAGATCTAACCAATGGAGGAGAGGAATATTATATACAAGGTATAGATCTAGCATGAACAATAAAAGATAGAATCCTCTTGATTCATATCTTGACCATGTGGAGTGTTATACATGCCACGACTTTGGCCATATGGCGAGAGACTGCATGCTGCGTAGTTCTTCAGGGAAAATCTAGCAGGAGTAGAAAAATCAGAGGGGAGTTAGCAAAAAACCAGGGAAGAATGAAAAGAAGTAGCCTAATACTGTGTGGAGAAAGAAGGAGAAATAACTTGTGAAGTCGTGAGAGAAATGCCTCCTGCAATCCATGGGTTTCTCATGCATATTTATAAGGGATGCAAAACGTTTGTGAGATGTGCATAACCTCAGGGGGAGTGTTGGCGACTTGATGAGTACCAACAACATAGGTTTTTTGATCTAGTGCTTTCATGCCTTTTGATATCAATAGAGTCATCATACACATATTAGGTATATTATGCTCAGTGGGAGTTATGCTTTCCTCTAGGGTTTCAAGGCTTGTTCTTTATATTTCTATTTATTTTCACACATATTTCTTCTAGTTGGTGTATCTATTGTTTATGAGTGGAAAGACATGTATATTATCCTCGTTGCATCTTTTAGCGATCATTTTTAAGCTACCCTAGCATGAGCTTGGAGACATGTTGTGGCATTGGCATGCATAGAGATGAATTGAGACATGGACAATCCATGTGTAGGACGTTATGCGCTTAGAATTTCAGCCATGTACTGATTATTGTTCATCATCTTATGTTGGTTGGAAGTCTAGTCATTAGTAAGTTGAGTCTTCATGGTGATAGGCATGATCTTCGAGGAGTCTCATGAAGTATTTTTGTAGCCATATTTATGGTCTAATGAAGTTGTAAAAACCATGTCATGTTATGTTTTTGGTTCATTGGTCCATTGGAGATGTTATAGTAGCCATGTACTTCATTGATAAAACCATGTAGAATGCTCATGAAGCCATGTACTTGTATTGTATTTATCATTGGATCTTCTAGTGGTTTGGAAAGAGAGTCATGAGGTTATGTGATAGTCATGTATGAGGTCTTATGTCATTGCTAAAACCATGCATTTTCAATGTATGTGTCATTTAGTCATGGTCATATGGAGTCTTGGTCCACATTGTGCTTATTTCTTGTGGTAAGGAAGCAACGCTTGCAATGGAAGCGATTCACTACAATTTGGAGATGGCATGTGTTCGAGGGGAGCATCTTATTTGCTTCAACCATCCATTGTTGGCATTATGATCCATTTGGGGGTGTTCATGATGTACCTCATGCTATGCTATGACTGTTAGGGTTTTTGACCTCATTGATGAGAAAAGTGGCTCATTATGGCTATTAAGGTTGCTGACTGGGGATATGCATTCAGATTTGGTTGTTGGTTTTTGTAGAAGTGTTGCTATAATATAATGTGCTACTATCATGTGTTTTCTACTATGGAGAGTACATGTTGGTACCTCATGTGGTTGAGTACTGGCCACAGCCATTTTCACGTGGGCTTGGGATTCCAGCCACTATGCCCCATTGATGTGGCCATGCCACTTGCAGCTACTCACACAGATTTGGCTCATGTCTAGTCTGAAACAGACAAGGCAACCAGCTTCATTGAGCACATCCAACATATTCTCCAGTAGGTCCATGACATTCTGGAGAAATAAAATGCCAAGTACAAGTAGCGACATGATCAACATCGGGTGCCACACAAGTTTCAGGTGGGTGACAAAGTATGGTTGCATTTGCAAAAGGAACGCCTTATTGGAGCTTATTAGAAACTGAGACCACTCCGATATGGTCCTTACACCATTACTAAAGCTGTGGGAGATAATGCATTTGAGCTCAGCATTCCCCCATTCCTTGGCCTGCAGCCAGTGTTCAATGTGGACCGCCTTCGGCCATACTTTCCACCATTACTAGACACATCCGACATTGAAGAACAACTCACACCCACAAAATTAAATCCAGATTGCATGGAACAAGATGCAATGGATCAGATCATGGACACACAGATCAAGAACACTCACCAACAGAATATCCAACTGTATTGAGTTGTCAAAGCAGGCCAATTCCTTCACCAGGGCAAGTGGCTCACCAGGGACCAAGTTTAGCAGAAGTTTCCTCATCTCATGGAGGAACTCAACGTAATAGGGATCATTGCTTCCTAAGTGGGGAGGAATGATCCAGGTGGACATTGGTGGCCACCTGCCAAGTCCACTTGGACCCCCACCATTGTTTCTCTCAGCATTTTCAGT